>CM054120.1:184052617-184225117 GCA_028673005.1 Tanypteryx hageni | reverse complement strand
GCTTTCTCAGAGTATTTTATTAAGTAATGCGGAACAAAACGCAAATATTGAAACGGTCTCTAAGAGTGGGTATGTGCTTCAGAATTTGTTCATTGACCTAATATAATCACGAAATAATAAAGACATTATTTTATACAGTTTTAATGCT
Organism: Tanypteryx hageni; assembly: GCA_028673005.1. Taxonomy (NCBI): domain Eukaryota; kingdom Metazoa; phylum Arthropoda; class Insecta; order Odonata; family Petaluridae; genus Tanypteryx; species Tanypteryx hageni. Next base: position 184,224,969 of record CM054120.1, on the reverse strand, counting down.
AGTAGTCAATGGAAACAAGAAAGGAAAGTCTATCTATAAATTTTTTCGTTTTAACAAAATGTTTTATAGATTCAAATTACGTAGCCATAAATGAATTTCAGCAGTCATTTTCGAAAAAAATATCGCGGGCCGCACATAATAAGTGAAGGGAGTGGACCGGAATCTCGGGCGATATTCTGCACAAGACTCGATCAAAAGAATTGATTCGATATCGGTTAACCAATTTTCCATTGTGGAGTTCAAGAGACGCGATGGAGAAGGGAATATTCTGCCTCATATTTTATTATTTAAAGGGTGAAAAGTATACGACAATAACAGTGGCGGACCCTAGGGGGAGACGATCGCCCCCTCCTCGGATTACTACATTACCCTCCACTGGGTGTATTCTTAAATTCATTCCTCACAAAATTTCTCGTCTTTACGCCAAAGGTTAAGTCTGTATGGCAAGAGAAATAAAGATTCTGATAGGAATAGAGATTTTCAAAATCTCGGCAGAGGCGGATTCAAGAGGGAGGAGGGGTGATTGCCTCTCCCCTCCTGGTAACTTTCTGGATCCGCCTCTGGACAATAACAATTAATATTTTGCTAAGCAGAGAAATAATATGAAACATTTAAATTTAACCATTTTTCCGACACTTAATTTGTCACATAATTGACTCAAAATGGACGCAAAAAATTAAAACCCTGAATATTTTTTCATGAATTCTCTGGGATTTATTCAGTTTTTAATTTGAATTTCATTATAACATGGTCAATGATGTACCGCAGACTCCTGCAACCACCACTTGGCTGGGGTACCCCCTACCAAAGGGGGCCTAGTATAGGGTGACCAGGCGTCCAGGTTTTCCCGGATTTGTCCCGGTTTTTAGAGTTTTGTCCCGGTGTCCCGAATTTTTTTTTCGGGACCCATTAATGCCCCCGTTTTTTTCTAGTAATAGTGGTGGTTTATGCAGTTGTTTTTCCCCGTAAATATGTAATTCTTTTGGAAACCAAACTACTTACTCCTTTTATCTTAAATAAAATATCGCGCAAAACTTTCACTTTCAACTATTTCCAGCTACTGTGTGCGTAGTGAAATTTCTAGAAAATCTAAAATGTGTGGATTCCTAGAATGCAGGACAATACGTGACCACAATAGATAACAGTGAATAATAATTAGTTAGGAACTTGGTGCGCGGCACCTCCTGCCATCCACCGCCAAGGCGACTTGCAGGGTAATATGTAGATGTAGGTATAGAAAATACAGGGACTAACCGTTCAAGGTAAAAAGTGGCACAGTGTGAGTGTCGCTCTCTGTTTCCCCCTCTCTCCCGTTCTCCCAAAAATGCCTCCTTAAGCAGAATACCCTCCCTGCTGCGAGGCCTAACTTGATAAGAAAGTAGGGCTTCCCATTGCTTGAGGCCACCCCCTGAACGATGCGCATTAAGGCAATTACCTTCCATGCTTACTGTCCGAACCCTGATAATTCTCCGAACGCTGTAATGAGTAGTACAGAGAATTCATTGCTACCATTCTTTCTAGTACACCACTATCATTTCCAATTCTTCGAAATATTCAAAATATAATTTCCAACCGTCTTCTTAAAACATTGCTAAGTTCAGTAAGTTGCTACTCTGTATACACATTACCCTGTGGTACCTGGTGAAAGCAATGTCGTGACCTGTTCTCTGTGACATTTACAGGTAAGGACATTTTCATTTACTCGTCTAGTTATATATTTGTGTAGGTTAGTGAAATATATTTACAAAGTGTAAATTAGGTCTATGAGCGACTTATTGTGTACTTTACACTTTAGAAAAAGTATAATTGTGTACCTATTTGCAGTGAAAAAATAATTATTCCTTAATTTTTAGTTTTAAAAATATACGAATATATGGAGAAAATGTTTTTCCCTGGAAAAACGTTTCCGAGGTAAATGTTGAGCACCCCAAGAATTTTATCAGTGGTGGTGCGTGTTTAATCGTGTTACTATGAATCTTTAGAACGCCATTTGTTTCCATGTTAAATTTTTGTTTTATTTTTGTAGAGCAAAGTTTGTTTGGCTTTCATTTTTAAAACTGTTTATGAAAAGTACCGTGCATATAAAATTTATTTAGTTTTGCATACCATAAAATTATTTTTTCATGAAAAAATAAACATAATTTAAAACTTTTAAATAATCCTTAAGTCCAAATTTAAATTGTTAATTTTTTATCTAAGGGATGAAAAATTGTGTATTTTTACGTACATAATCTGCCGAATTTAAAGTAATTATTTATTTTAATTGGAAACAGTTTTTGAAGAACCGCTTAGCTGAAATGCCGAAGATAAAATGTACCTTTAATGAGTATTCGAAGAAGTGTAGTTTCATCAAAAGAGGAAGGACTGATAATGAGGTGGAGTGTGAACTGTGCAAATGCTACATAAATATTGGTCACGGTGGGAAATCTGACGTAACCGACCATGTTAATACAAAAAAGCATAAAATAAAATTAACTTTGCCTGGAACTGCTGGTTTTTTTGCAAAATATTACGCAGTACTTTCGAGTGAAAAATCCAATCGAGGACCGTCTTACTGTAGCAAGTGAGTTGACAATGGCCTATCATATCGTTAAACACCATCATTCCTTTAGATCAGCTGACTGCAACAATGAACTATTTAAAGAAATATTTTGGGACTCAGAAATAGCTGTTAAATATTCATGTGCACGAACTAAAACTGCATCTCTTATTAAAGAAGTTATTGGAGTATTTTGTAGAAAATAATTATTGGCAGATTTAAAAAAGTCACCGCGTTTCGGAATATCTACGGACGCATGCAATCACAAAACTTAAAAGATTTTCCCTTTAGTTGTTAATTATTTTTGCAAAACAAAAGGAATTCAGATAAAATTATTAAAAATTGAATCACTACCAATTGAAACTTCCGATTCTATTGTTGATTTCATAATTAACTCGCTTTGTGAGTATGGTGTTGATATAAAAAAGTGCATTGCTTATGGAGCAGATAACGCTAACATATTTTGGGGGATTGTTAAGAAAAGGTACAAACAATTTCTTTTATAAATTACGCGAGAAATTTAATCTCGATTTAGTAGACATTGGATGTTCTGCACATATTTTGCATAACGCAGTGCAGTTGGGAGCAGATAGATTATCCTTTGATGTAGAAATGGTCGTGGTAAAAATACTGTCGTACTTTTCAACTTATACAGTACGTACCGAGCGACTGAAAAATCTTTGTTCTCTATTAGATATGCAGTATAAAAAGTTACTGACCCATTCAAAAATTCGCTAGTTGAATTTGTACAATGCGGTGGAGAGAATATTAAAAATGTTTGAAGCACTGAAAGAATATTTTTCTTTGGAGGAAAAATCCCCAAAAATTATTGTGAAATATTTTGAATCACCAGTAAATGAAGCATACTTCCATGCAATGCATAACATTCTAGGTTTGTTTAATAAACAAATTCTAAAAATTGAAGTTGCGCAAAATAGCGTAATTGAAGTAAAAAATCACGTCCAAGAAACGATTGACATTCTTGCATTACGCATTGACGAAAAATTTATTCCTTTGGGTGCCCTTTGAGTTTTATCGGATAATAATATTCAAAAGGATGAAATAGAAATGAGAAAATTTTTTAGATGTATATTACAACCTGTGAATATCTAAAAAAAAAATGGGTGGAACCCTTACTGAAATTGAAGTATATGGAGTGGATGCTCTTAAAAAGCCCTCCAATTTGGGAAGATGCGCAAAATATGTGTAAATATATTATTGACAAGGGCTTTCCAGTCGACGAAAATTTGTTATTTAATAAGTTTTCATTGCTTAAAATTTCGATTACCGACAAATTGAAAGAAAGGAAAGATGAGTGGCTTAACAGAACTTGCTACGGCCGGTGGTCATATTTTTTTTTCAAAATTTGAATTTAAAGAACAGGTCTCAGAATTTGAGAAATTGTGTAGCTTTTTGTTTGCCATTCCAGCACACAATGGAAATGTAGAAAGAATATTTTCGCAAATAGAAATTCAATGGTCCGATGAACGAAATCAGTTGGATATAAAAACCATCGATTCCATAATGATGTGTAAATTCAACTTAAATTTAGCATGTAAGTTTTTATGACATGATTAAAAATGATGAAAAGTTCATCAAAGCTGCCAAAAGTAACTTAAAATATGATTGAAAACACTATTTGTTCCTAATATGTTACATTGTAATAACACTTATTTATAGAAGAGATGTCATTTGTTTGTTTTTCAATAAAGTAATGTTTATATATTCTTTTGTATTATTGTACTGTATATTATTTGAATTTTAGAATATTAAAAAATAAAATACCAACTGTCCCAGTTTTTTTAAATGTCCCGGTTTTTCCCTTTCTAAACTCGTTTTGTCCCGGTTGTCGTCAAAAGCATCTGGTCACCCTAGCCTAGTATCGAGAAAGTCCTCGTTAGTCGTCGTCCCGCTGTTCGTTGTTAGAAAATAAATTAGAAGTGAAATTTAAAAAAATAGTAACTCAGAAATTGCTTCACCATAAGACAACTGCATAATAATTGTACGATACTATGGTCAAAGTGACCAACAACCATAAAAAAGTTGACAAAACCAGATGCTCTTTCGGCTACAATAGCTGCTTGGTTACCGTAATGATCATCTGGTTTTCTCACCTTTTTATATCTATTGGATATACATTATGTCTCTTTGATAATTCAGCTATAAGAAAGATTTTTTACTGAATACGATCTAGTTAATTGGTATGTCGGGGCAAATGCAGTCAGCGACAACAACACGCTTGAGTCAACTGTGAGAACATCGCTGCTGAATTTTACGTATATAGCAAACCTTCAAGATGTAGTTTTATAAATTAAATTTATTAACAACATACTTTACTGGGCAATAATGTAAATTAATGTATTTTGTAAGAAATATTTATTTATTTGTTGAAGATATTAAAAAACGGCGTTCAGACATTTTACACTGAACATTAAAAAACGTCAACAAAGAGATAAATTATCTACAAAACTACAACAAAACTCTAACGTAAGCAATATGATGCTACACAATGTAACAATAACAATTTAGCAGAATGTAAAGTGGGTTTGGAGGAAAGGTTATTTGGATAGCTGGATTAAAGATCGTTTAGTGATTGCAAAACACGGGGTTTGAAAGTGGAAAAGACCAGGTAATTGGGGGGGGGGATCAGTAGATGACCACCGATAAAGAGAGCGGATCAGCCTAATGACTTACGGATAGATGAAGAGGTAGGATCACGAACGATTCCGAATAATGGAAATAAAAGGGAGCTCAAAGGCCTATCGAGAAGTTTTAGGTTAGAGGAAGAAGCAGTCGACCAAATGGTGGAGTAGTATTCAAGAATTGGCAGGGCACAAGACACAAAGTAAATACGAAGAGCAAAGACATCTTAATTTCAATGAAGGCCAAGTAAACGCATAGCACAAGAAGAAATGTTTTTGATGTGCGTGAACAATTTCTGATCGAAGATCACACTGAGACCTTTTCGGGAGGAAACAGTTGGAGTAGTATGTTCGAAAAGTTTTTTAAAGGGTTATTATGGGAGATTTACGGAGAGGAAGAAGGACTGAGAAGAAAATTTCATGGGGTTTGCACGTAGACCCCACTGCTTGGACCAGGAGCAAAGGCAGTCCAGGGCGATTTGGAGGGAGGCTGTATCATTAGGGGAATCGATCCGTTTGAATTGCTTGCAGTTGAAAAAATATATTGTTAATACTATGTCAAATAGTTTATCATAGAAACATTCTCATCTTCGGAAAATGATTTCATGTAAGTCAAAGTGTTAGTTGGTCTCGTTGTTCGTCGTGACCTTCAGGAACGCATCTACGGTTAGTAACGAGGATTTACTGTATTAACGTTTATTGAACGGGGCTGCTTCAGGTTATGTACTAATACTATAATATATATATATATATATATATATATATATATATATATATATATATAATATAGTATGTTAAGTAGAAATCCTTTACTTATTTAATATATAGGATATTAAAGGATATAGGTATAGACTGGAAAGACAGGGGACTGAGCAGGAATCTATACGTGAATAAAGTTGTCAGGTCAGGTCGGAGGATGCGGACACCTGCGGAGTAAATACCGGTAGAGAGTAAGACAGGGCTGCTGCCTATCGCCGACCCTATTCAATATATATGGAGAAAGTCTAATGCAAGAAGCGTTAGAAAGCACAGGAGATTTCAAAATTGGAGGAAGGATTATAAGAACAGTAAAATACGCGGATGATCAAGTACTTCTAGCAACAAAAGGAAGAGGAACTCCAGAAAATGACAAATAGACTAGTAATAGCAGGTAGAAAATACGGTATGGAAATAAATACTGAAAAATCCGACGTCTTTCTAATATCGAGCAAAGAAGAGAATCTGAACATAAGTATTGAAGGAAAGACTTTAGAACAAGTTTCAGACTATAAATACCTTGGAAGCATCATAACAAGAGAAGCAAAATGTACGGATGAGATCAGGACTAGAATAGGAAAGACAAAAGCGGTTTTCAGAAGAAATAAACACCTACTTACGGGGAATATAAGGGAAGAAGTTCATAAAATGCTATGCTATGTATAGCTTTGTACGGTGCAAAAACATGGACGATAAGGGAAAATGACATCAAATACTTGGAAAGCTTTGAAATGTGGACTTGGGGGAGAATGCTGAAGATAAAATGGCCAGATAGGATGAAAAACAATTAAGTGCTACGAAGAGTAGGAGAGAAGCGAATGATTATACAGAATATTAGAAAGAGGAAGGCAAACTGAGTTGAGCATTACCTGACAAGAGAGAGAGAGAGAGAGTATGATGAAAGACGTGTTAGAAGGAAAACTAGATGGAAAAAGGGAAAGAGGTAGGAAAAGGTTTCAGCTGATTGAAATCTTTAGAATTAGAAGAATATTTGTAATGATGAAATGTCTGTCTAAAAAATGAATGTTCTTTCAATTTGAGATGAAAAGCTAGCAGTATGCCAGCACCAACTACTAGTATGTTATATCCTCCTCTGTAAGAGTCGTCGATATATAATGATATATTATTATATATAGACGTTCCTTACAGAGGAGGAGGATATAACATATAACATACTTGTAGTTGGTGCTTGCATGCTGCAAGCATTTCATATCACCTTGAAAAAACAATCATTTTTCAGACAGACATTTCATCATTACAAATATTCTTTCAATTCTAAAGATTTCACCTCCGCAGCGATTTCCGTTTTTCCCACATGTAAACATAATAGTTTAAAACAATCCCCAAATGTTGCAATATTAAAAATTTAAGACTTTCTTCATTATAAGATACTAATGATTCACATTTTAGCCAAATTTTAAAGTTGTAGCACTTCTAGAAGTAAAATAATATTTTTCTAATTGTTTAAAATTAAATAATTTTTGACGGTCGCCACAATTCATATATGGTAAAATTGAAATGTTTATTTTGAAATTTACTACTCTGTAAATAATTTGAAAATTTCAGCTTCCTAGCTCATCCCGTAGTACCTAAACAGTTATCTATTTGTTTAAAACTTTACTATTTTTAACTGCCAAAAAAATTAAAATATCAAAATTTCTATAATCCCTATTTCGTTTTTTTTAAGAATTCTACTTATAAAAAAAATTTCAACTCCGTAGCACATTTGGAAATACATAAACATTGTATATTTGTTTAAACAATTGCGAATTTTTAGCGGCCGCAATGTTGCACTTTTTCAAGATTTTCGTTTTTTCTGGTCGGTTTTGCACAAAATCCTACCTAAGAAAAAATTTCGAATCTCCAGCTCATCTGGAAGTGCCTAAACATTAGTATCCTCCTATATCCTCCTCCTCTGTAAGAAGCGTCTATATAGAATGATAGAAGGATACTAATGTTTAGGCACTTCTAGATGAGCTGGAGGTAGGATTTTGTGCAAAACCCTGTAGAAAAAACGAAAATCATGAAAAAGTGCAACAATGCGGACGCTAAAAATTCGCAATTGTTTAAACAATATTTAAGGTTTATGTATTTCCGCGTGTGCTACGGAGCTGAAATTTTTTTATAAGTAGAATTCTTATAAAAACGAAATAGGGATTATACAAATTTTGATATTTTTATTTGTTTGGCAGTAAAAAATTCTTAGAATTTAAACAAATAGATAACTGTTTAGACATTACGGGATAAGCTAGGAAGCTGAAAATTTCAAGTTGTGTAAAGAGTAGTGCATTTCCACAAATAAACATTTGAATCTTTCCAAAAACTCTTTGCGGCGGCCGTTAAAAATGTTTAAAATTTAAACAATTGGAAAAATATTATTTCACTTCTAGAAGTACTACGACTTTAAAATTTTGCAGAAATACGCAGCATTAGTACCCCACAATGATGTAAGTGTAAAATTCTTAAAATTGCAAAGTTTTGGGATTGTTTTAGTGTATTATTTTTACATAAGGGAAAAACGAAAATCGCTCCGGAGGTGAAATATTTAAAATTAAAAAAACATTTGCAATGGTGAAATATGAAAAATGAATGTTTTTTTATGTTGAAATGATATGCTTGCAGAATGCAAGCACCAACTACAAACAAGTATTTTATATCCTCCTCCTCCTCTGTAAGAAACGTCTATATATAATGATAGTTGTACATGGGGACTAATAAGACCGCCGAGGAAGAGCGAGAAAAGAAATGAGATGGGAACCAAAGGACGAAATATCACGCCGTAGAAGCGTAGCATAACGAAATAACAATTTTTTTTCTCTTTCGTTACAGTTATTTTGAAAATTTCGTTAATGTTTTTCTTTAGGTTATTCAAAAATCATTCCCTTATTACGTTACGATACGCATACCGTTTTCCAAAACTGCTTGGCAAAGACGTATTACAGACTCGAGGGCCACATTAATTGGGGTGGCGGGCCACCTATGGCCCGCGGGACATAGTTTGGAGAGCCATGTAATAGAGTAATGAATGTCTTATTTTTCTTGTATCTCTATGGCATTATAAGGATTTTTATGCATAATATGATATTTCGAATCTATTTCTCCAAATAGATTAAAGTTAATAAATGAAACAGACATTATTATTATTTATTATAACTTAATATTTTTCAAATATCGGTAGCGTTTGTGTGAGGGAGGGGGCAATTCTTCATTAATATAGAGTCAATAATAAGTCATTCAGGTTGGGAAATATTTAAGATATCCATAGGGGCCCCCTTATTATTTGTGCTGCGGGGGGGGGGGGGGGGGATGGGGGCTCAGATTTTCCGGTACGCTACTGTTTTTCTTGATGTATTGTTACATTGTTTACATCCAATGGCTTAATTTCAATTTTTTAAGTTGTGTTGCTAAACGTAATGGAGGCCTTGTATCACGTTCCATAGTATTTCAAAATAATATATCACTTCCATCATCCTCTCAACAAAGGTGACCGTCATTGAAGGAAAACAAGGGTAAAGAGGACGTGAAGATGATCAACAGTCTATATATAATACTCGTGTAGTGAGTTGTACAGAAGTCATTAAAAGGAGGACGTGAAGAAGTTTCCAGGAAAAATGGATCAGTTAACCCTATTTCTATTTATAGAATGAGAATTTCCTCTGCCAATGTTGTGACTCAAGACTTCCATCAATTTCGGCGGAGCTATATTATTTTTTAAACGTATTTTTCAAAGCCGTATCTTTTATTTTTGTTCGTAAAAGTTTGCATCGTCATATTGCGTTATCCCAAAGAGCTACGTCGGAGGCTCGTTAAGACACTTAGGTGTTGACTACAGATTTCTGAAAAATAACATAATTGGGTTATTCCTCTAACCGTACCATTCGTAGGAAAATTTTATTTTAAATCTGAAAAAAGGTATCGATGAAAAGCACAATTTCAGCCACTTGCAATTGTTTTGATAGAATAAACTGGTTAGTAGACTTATTTGTAAGGAATTACAGAGCATATGGCTATGGATATATCAATTGCGGATGAGACATTGATAAATAAACGTACGCCATCTAAACCGTCTTGTAGATTTTATTACAGGAACAAAATAAAAGCAATCCGGTTGATTACCTTTGCTCTGACCTACACCTCTACAATTATTAAGCCAAAGATTATGTCCTTCACCAAGGTCATTAAAACATGAAAGATATTCAACCCCTGTTCCCTGTTAATTAACTCAATCTTGTGTAAGGTCACGATTTTTGTACAGTAACCTCGCGCAAGGTCATCCAAGGAGAATACATCAAGATCGAAAAACTCAATGCTGTTCATAATGGTTACAAAGTAGGAGACGATGGAGAAACGTGTCGTTACAGTACCGACGAGAAGTAAGCCATAAAACGCCTAAAACATACGTAACGACCGATAGTATGGTAAAAAACATGCCATCTCCCTATCGAAAAGTTATCCGAAACAGAATTATGCGATCCTAAAACTATATCAGCGTAGAAAATAATATCGTATGCACGGAGAGGACGATGCCCTCGACGTACGGTCCGCGCCATTACGTACTTAGTCATTCAAAACAACCCAAACCTGCTCCGCACACGTTCCTAAGCACTATTTACTCGCGCGGGGGCGGGAACTTGAAATCGCAGGTATAAACAACGAACGGCGCTACGAGACGTTATCTGAGGGTTTGGGAATTCCGGTACTTACGTTTCAAGGGCTTTTTACCTTCCGGGGCGTTGGTGGTCTCCATAGTGTACGAGAGTGAGAGTTTTCGGATTCTACGAGTGCCCCGGGCGGTAGCGTTGGAGCAAGTGAGACCTCAAGGTGACTCCCACTCCCGCCATAATCGATTCTTAGCCAATAATACGCTTGCGCGGGCGCCTGCTCACAAGGGTCCCTTCGCGTAAAGGGAAGGGGGACGGTGATATTTTGGGGTCCAAAAAGACAAGCGTGGCGGGGGCGAAAGTGTAGAAAAAAAATTACGTCCCCTGCATCTCTCCCTGTCTGTCTCATTCAGCAAGCGGTCATGACCTTTGAGTCTCCGCCCCTTCCTAAACAGACGATTGCTCTGTTAAAACAGGATCCTTTTCTCCACTACCATCCCCGAGGACGATTGTGAAACTGTGTTATAAAAGTGGAGAACAGGACTTTTATAAAGACATGGCGAAGGATTTAATTTAACCCGGAGAAATATACTCGAGACGGGAGTTAAGGTGCGAGTCTGTAGCTCGCGAGATTAGAGTGGGCGACTATGCGTGAGGCTTTCGGCGCTGCTTCATCTATCCTTCCGAGTTTCATGAGCGTTGCAATTCTTTTTTCAACGTTCCGGGTTTGCCAATGCTGCGATTGCGGGGAAATTTTGTTCTGTCTAGTGAATGGGATTTTGAAAGCGTGAAGTCGTTTACGTCGGAAATAATCGGAGAGTAAAGAGGACTATTCTCTATAAATCACGCCTAAGTCCTATTCTTCATGAAGACAATATCAAATAAATGACTATTAATAAGGTAATTGAAGGTTTAACGATGACTGCTGTGCTTATAATATATTTGGATAACTCTAAGCTTTTTTAGTACAAATAACTTTTATCAAAGTTATTTTACCAAATAGTAAAAGTCCTTAAAATTTAAAGCTTTATAATAATTTCCGTCAGATTTACACTTTTACCGAATCTATTTTTTAAACTCCTCTTCGTGCACTAAAACTACTATGGAAGATGAAATCATGATGATTAGCATAATTAGTACTATGTTTATAGGCAGTTCCGTGACTTCAGTAACAACCCTTGAGCGGGCGCGCTCTTGTTAGTTACACGACAGGGCACGCGGCGTACTTTGTCCACAGCGTAATTTTTACAAAATAACTCATGTGTTTGATGGTAATACTGGTTTATTTTTATCAAAATGATGTTTTATTTTTCACAACTACAACTTATAATGGTAGTTCTTGATTAAACAAATTATATTCCAATTAAAAATATTGTTGTATATCAACACACAAACCGAAGTAACAACTATAAAATTTCTTTTATTAATCCGAATTATTGTCTTCAGCATTACATGATTGAAAAATATATGTTGCTTTGACATGTTTCTTGCAAGAAAATTGATTGCAAGAATCACATTTAATGGTTGTGTCCACATATATTCTACTACCACATAGTATTCATCGTCCACGCTTTTTTCTTTTCCTTTCCGCTGGTTCACGATATTTTGAAAGGAGTATCTTCACATCTGACTGTAGAGAATTTATTTTTGCTCTTTCAGTGGGATAGGGCTTCATCAATGCCAATGATAATTCCTTCGAAAAATTTCTTCTTGGTTGCCTCGGATTGTCATCGTTAGAAAAATAAAATATTTGCGCATTTATCCCCGCTATATTCATTAGCGAGAAGAATATTGCTAATGGCCACCGTCGAGTAATACGAACTACAGAGTAAGTACTACACATTTGATCTACTGTGTCTACTCCACCTTAAGTCATGTGGTAGACCAATATGATTGAGGGTTTAAGGGTTTCGCAATCAATTTTTCTTTCATGGTGCATTGTTGAAAGTACTATTACTGTCTTATACTTTTTTGGCACGTTGGACGCAGAGTAATTGAACGCAATATCGTCAGTGATCAACCGTATATCACTCTGCGACATTTCAAAGTAAAGCAAAAATTGAAACTGTAACTTTACAGATTTACATATAATAAAAAACTTACATGACAAGGCGTGCGGCGTACTCATTGCCAAAGATCACTCTTTCAATCACTCTGTCAGAGAGATGAAGACAGAGCAACAAGTAGTAAAATGAGACTAACATACTAGTAGTAGTTCTGCAAGCGTATCATCTCACCTTCAAAAAACATTAATTTTTCAAACAGATATTTCAACATTACAAATATTTTTTTAATTCTAAATATTTCACCTCCACAGCGATTTTCGTTTTTCCCATATGTAAAAATAATAGATCAAAACAATCCCCAAACTTTGCAATTTTAGGAATTTTATACTTTCTCCATTATGGGGTACTAATGTTACACATTTCTGCCAAATCTTAAAGTTGTCGCATTTCTAAAAGTGAAATAATATTTTTCTAATTTTTTAAATTTTAAACATTTTTAACGGCCGCCGAAATACATTTATGCAAATATACTACTCTGTATATAACTTGAAAATTTCAGCTTCCTAGCTCATCCCGTAGTACCTATACAGTTATCTATTTGTTTAAACTTTAAGAATTTTTAACTGCCAAACAAATTAAATTATCAAAATTTGTATAATCTCTATTTCTTTTTTTTAAGAATGCTACTTATAAAAAAATTTCAACTCCGTAGCACATGCGGAAATACATAAACATTATATATTTGATTAAACAATTGCGAATTTTTAGCGGCCGCAATGTTGCACTTTTTCAAGATTTTCGTTTTTTCTAGTCGTCTTTGCACAAAATACTACGTATGAAAGGAATTTCGAATCTCCAGGTCATCTGGAAGTGCCTAAACATTAGCATCCTCTTATATCCTCGTCCTCCTCCTCTGTAAGGAACGTCTATATATAATGATGTTATCATTATGCATAGAAAATAATGAAGATAAACAAACACTAATTTTTACAATTTTAGGAATATTATACTTTTCCCACAATGGGTTAATAATGCCACACATTTCTGCCAAATTTTAAATTTATAGAACAATTAAAAGTGAAATTACATTTTTTTAAATTAAAATAATTTTTAACGGCCGCAATAAAAATTCATGGATACACTGAAATGTTTATTCGTTTATATAGACAAAATTCTAAATAATTTAAAAATTTAAGCTCTCTAACTCGTCGCGTAGTGTCTCAATATTTAACTATTTGTTTAAACTTTAAGAAATTTTAACTGCCAAACAAAAAAAAATATCAAAATTACTATAATCTCTATTTCGTTATTTTACAAATCCTACCTCTAGAAATAATTTCAGCTCCGTAGCACATTCGGAAATAAATAAACCTTGAAAATTTGTTTAAACAATTGCGAATTTTTAGTGGCTGCATTTTAAGATTTTCTCTTTTTTCTAGTTGGTTGTGCACAAAATCCTACCTAAGAAAAAATTTGGAATCTCCAGCTCATCTAGAAGTGTCTAAAGATTAGTATCCTCCTATATGTTATATGTTATACTAGTAGAATCTTGATAAAACATTCATTTTTCAGAGAGATATTTCATCATGGGAAATAATTCTTTTATTAAAAAATTTCTCCTGTGGACCGATTTTCGTTTATTCCTTATGGAACAATAATGAAGAAAAACAATCGTTAATTTTTGCAATTTTTAAAATATTATACTATCTCCACATTGGGTTAATAATGCCACATATTTCCGCCAAATTTTAAATTTGCAGCATCTTTCGAAGTGAAATAACTTTTATCTAATTGTTTATACTTAAATAATTTTTAATGCCGGAATAAGAATTTCATGGATAAACTGATATGCTTATTCGTTTATATAGACTAAACTCTAAATAACTTAAAAATTTCAGCTTACCAACTCGCCACGTAGTATCTAAACATTTTACTATTTATTTAAAATTTAAGAATTTTTAACTGCAAACAAATAAAAATATCAAAATTTGTATAATCCCTATTTCGTTTTTTGCAAATCCTAACTCTAAAAAAAAATTCAGCTCCGTAATTCATTCGGAAATACATAAACCTTGAAAAATTGTTTAAAAAATTGCGAATTTTTAGCAGCCGCATTGTTGCACTTTCTCAAGATTTTCGTTTTTGTAGTCGGTTTTTCACAAAATCCTACCTAAGAAAAAAATTTCGATCTCCAGCTCATCTGGAAGTGCCTAAATATTAGAATCCTCCTATATATTAAATGTTATCATCATTATATACTAGTAGAAGATGCTTGCATACTGCAAGTATTTCTTCGCACCTTGAAAAATCATTCATTTTTCAGACAGATATTTCATCATTACAAATATTTTTTTAATTCTAAAGATTTCACCTCCACAGCGATTTTCGTTTTTCCCTTATGAAAAATAATATACTAAAACAATCCCCAAACTTTGCAATTTTATACTTTCCTCATTATGAGATACTAATGCTACACTTTTCTGCCAAATTTTAAAGTTCTAGCACTTCTAGAAGTGAAATAATATATTTCTAATTGTTTAGATTTTAAACATATTAAACGGCCGCCGATATACATTTATGGAGAGATTCAAATGTTTTTTTGTGCAAATGCACTACTCTGTAAATATCTTGAAAATTTCAGCTTCCTAGTTTAACATGTAGTTCCTAACCAGTTATCTATTTGTTTAAAATTTAAGAATTTTTAACTGCCAAACAAATTAAAATATCAAAATTTGTATAATCCCTAGTTCGTTTTTTTACATATCCTGCCTCTAAAAAAATTTCATCTCCGTAGCACACTCGAAATACATAAACCTTGAACTTTTTTTTAAACAGTTGCGAATTTTTAGTGGTTTTACACAAAATCCTACATAAGAAAAAAAATTTCGAATCTCCAACTAATCTGGAAGTGCCGAAACATTAGTATCCTCCTATATGTTATCATTATATATTGACGTTCCTTGCAGAGGAGGAAATAAAATATAACATACTAGTAGAAGGTGCTTGCATACTGCAAGCATTTCATCTCACCTTGAAGAAACATTAATTTTTCAGAGAGATATTTTATCATGAGAAATATTTCTTTAATTCTAAAGATTTCTTTTCTGGACCAGTTTTCGTTTTTTCATTATGGAACGATAATGGAGTAAAACAACCACTAATTTTTGCAATTTTAGGAATATTATACTTTTTCCTACATTGAGTTAATAA
This sequence comes from Tanypteryx hageni, assembly GCA_028673005.1. Classification (NCBI taxonomy): domain Eukaryota; kingdom Metazoa; phylum Arthropoda; class Insecta; order Odonata; family Petaluridae; genus Tanypteryx; species Tanypteryx hageni. Next base: position 184,209,215 of record CM054120.1, on the reverse strand, counting down.
TGACACACATTTCTGCCAAATTTTAAATTTATAGCACAATTAGAAGTAAAATAACATTTATCTAATTGTTTAAACTTAAATAATTTTTATTGATTGCAATAACGATTTCATGGATGCAATGAAATGTTTATTCGTTTATATATATTAAACTCTAAATAAGTTAAAAATTTCAGCTCCCTAACATGGAGAGTAGTGTCTAGAAATTTACCTATTTGATTAAATTTTAAGAATTTTTAACTGCCAAACAAAAATTAAAATTTCAAAATTTCTATAATCATTCTTTCGTTTTTTTTTTAAATCCTACCTCTAAAAAAATTCAGCGTCGTAGCACATTCGGAAATACATAAACCTTGAAAATTTGTTTAAACAATTGCGAATTTTTAGCGGCCGCATTGTTGCACTTATCAAGATTTTGGTTTTTTTAGGCAGTTTTGCAAAAATACCTACCTAAGAAAATAATTTCGAATCTCCAGCTCATCTGGAAGTGTCTAAACATTAGTATCCTCCTATATGTACGTTATATCCTCCTCCTCTGTAACGAACGTCTATATAAAACTAGTAGTTGGTGCTTGCATACTACAAGCATTTCATCTCACATTGAAAAAACCTTCATTTTTCAGACAGACATTTCATCATTACAAATATTCTTTTAATTGTAAAGATTTCAACTCCGCAGCTATTTTCGTTTTTCCCACATGTAAAAATAATAGTTTTAAAAAATCCCCAAATGTTGCAATTTTAAAAATTTTACACTTTCTCCATTATGGGGAACTAATGCTACACATTTTTGTCAAATTTTAAAGTTGTAGCAATTCTAGAATTAAAATAATATTTTTTTAATTGTTTAAATTTAAATAATTTTTAAATGCAGCCGCAATTCATACATGGTAAAATTGAAATATTTATTTGCGCAAATTTAATAATCTGTAAATAATTTGAAAATTTCAGCCTCCTAGTTCATCACGTAGCACCTAAACAGTTATCCATTTGTTTAAACTGTAAGAATTTTTAACTGCCGAAAAAAAAATATCAAATTTTGTATAATCTCTAATTCGTTTTTTTAAGAATTTTATTATAAAAAAATTCAACTCTGTTGTACATTCGGAAATACATAAACCTTGAAAATTTGTTAAAACAACTGCGAATTTTTAGCGGCCGCGTTGTTGCACTTTTTTATGATTTTCGTTATTTCTAGTCGGATTTGCACAAAATCCTACCTAAGAAAAAAATTTAGAATATCCAGCTCATCTGGAAGTGCCTAAACATTAGTTTCCTCCTATATATATGTTATCATTATATATCAACGACTCTTACAGGGGAGGAGGAGGATATAACATTCATATAACATACAAGTAGAAGGTGCTTTCATACTGCAAGCATTTCATATCACCTTGAAAAAACATTCATTTTTCAGACAGGCGTTTCATCATTACAAATATTCTTTTAATTCTAAATATTTCATATCCGCAGCGATTTTCGTTTTTCCCACATGCAAAAATTATAAATTAAAAATATCCCCAAATGTTGCAATATTAAAAATTTTACACTGTCTCCAATATGGGGTACTAATGCTACACATTTTAGCCAAATTTTAAAGTTGTAGCACTTCTAGAAGTAAAATAATATTTTTCTTATTGTTTAAATTTAAATAATTTTTAACGGCCGCCGCAATTCATATATGGTAAAATTGAAATGTTGCTCAGGGAAGTGTATTGGGCCTTCCGCTCTTCTTAATCTATGTAAATGATATATGCTCGGTTGTTTGTAGTAAAATTAGGCTTTTCGCCGATGACACCGTTCTATATAAAGAAATAAAAAAACAGGAGGACCATCAGTCGCTGCGTGAAGACTTAAGAGCCCTTTCAGCGTGGTGCAAAGAATGGCAAATCGAAATTAAATATAATAAATGTGCCGCAGTCACGTTCTGGAAAAGTAAGAACAAAGATTTAGGTTTCGAATATAAAATAGATGAAATGAGCATTCAACAAGCTGAGTATGTAAAATATTTAGGAGAAACCATTTGTCGAGATCTTTCGTGGGACATGCACATTCGTCGAGTTATAGGCGCGGCCAACAAGAAACTGGCATTCATAGGTAGAATAGTACGGAACACTACAAAGAAAGTACGTGAAACATGCTACTTATCACTGGTAAGACCGCAATTGGAATACGCAGCGAGCATATGGGATCCTTACGAGAAGGGGCACATAATTCAACTAGAAAGAGTACAGCGCAGAGCAGCCAGATTTGTAAAACAAAAGTACGAACATAAGGAAAGCGTCACCTCTTTATTGAGCGATTTGAACTGGGTATCACTGGAGGACCGTAGATTGGACTCAAGGTTGAAACTTCTAGAGAAATATAGGTCGGAATGTCTGAAAGAGGAGGTAGTGGGAATAATTGTGGCACCAACGTATATAGGTAGAAATGATCGAGACGATAAAATATGTGAGATCGATTGTAGGATGGAGCGTTATCTAGGCTCGTTCTTTTCGAGGACAATAAGAGATCACAATAGGAAGTTTTGAATTGCGTTAGACAATCTTTAGGTAGGATTTGGTGCATTGCACCCTCTGCCACCTACCAACTTGGTGAATTGCAGGGTAACTTGTAGAAGTAGATGTTATATCCGAAAAATGCTATTTCTGCCGTCTGAAACGCGAGGGTAGATTTTTGCTTAATGTTAACTGGCCATAATACATTACTATGTACCATGGAATCTTTGTCAACTTCCAAGCAAGCTACGTTCGTGTTTTTTGAAGAATAATGTATGGCACATACGTAAAAAATTGTTAAGCATTTTACAGATGGTTATAGACGTAAAAGTATTTCACGTACGTTTCTGATGAATGGAGATCTTAGTGAACTACAAAATTCAATTGTTTAAAGGACTTGCAATACATTTTTTCACATACGTTTACTTTATTGTGCCTATATCATTATTTCGTGCTGATTGCGTTTACTCACGCCGTGACGTTTGTACCAGCCACCGCTCTTATTACGCAATTTTAGACGCCGCTACTCCCCAGGAGCCAGTCTCACATCACACCAGATCAGCACTTTTGTCCTACAATGTATTTAAGGGACAGAACCTAATTCGTGAAACCCGATGCTATTGGCTACTTTATAATGAGCCATTCGCTATCGGGTTTAATTTCGAGGGGAGGGAGAAGGAAAAATAGGCAAACTGAAGCAACAAGGGGTATGAAGAAACGCTTGTCGCTGATAGGCACACAAGCCTGTGGAGACTTTCGAGCGCTGGAAAGGCATCCAGATCTCTTCGTGCGTATTGAAGTGAGGTGAACATTTGGACTTTTCGTATGCTCAAGTGACAGTGACATGTCTTCCATTCAGCCAGCAGGAGAGAAGAGAGCAAACCTGAAGAGAAAATCCCTTACCATAGAAGAAAAGTTAAAAATTTTAAATGACGTGAGTAGGAATCCGTGCAATCTTACCAAAAAGGATATTGCTCATAAATATGAAATCTCTCCGTCAACCCTTTCCACTATTTTGGTCCAGCGAGAAGCCATTGAAAAGGCAGCTGTTGTGGGCAGCGCAAAGAGAAAGAAACTGAAAACTGCGAAGAATGAGGACCTAGAGGATGTGCTTGCAGAGTGGTTTTATCAAGCGAGGGCCCAAGATATCCCTCTGAGTGGGGAGCACATTGAAGAAGAAGCAGCAAAAATCGCTACGAGACTAAGTATCGAAGTGTTCTCTCCTAATAACGGATGGCTAGATCGCTTTAGGAAAAGGAAAGGAATAGTATACCGTCAAATTAGCGGCGAATCTCATGCTGTAAATCAAACATCAGTTGATCTATGGATTACTGAGATTCTTCAGACCAAACGCCAGGGACCAAAGAACACCTTCAATGCTGATGAAATGGGGCTGTTCTTCAATCTCCTACCAGACAAGAGCATGGTGTCGCGTACGGAGTCTTGCCACGGCGGTAAGCGCAGCAAAGAGCGAGTCACTGTGCTGCTATGCTGTAGTATGGATGGCTCAGAGAAACTTCAGCCCTCTGTAATTGGGAAATCTGCGAAACCAAGGTGCTTCAAGAACATAAAAACACTTCCATGTGATTATAAGCACCAAAAAAAGACCTGGATGACGGGACCTATTTTTATTGAGTGGCTAAAGAAGCTAGATCGACAGATGAGCGCGAAAATCCGCAAAATTCTTCTATTCATCGGTCGCTGCCCTGCACACCCGACAGATTTGGAATTCCTGAAAAATGTGCGTGTGGAATTCTTTCCACCTAATGCAACGACGAAGTGGATGAAATCTATGAACAGATTATGGAGATATTGGAGGAGGAGGGAAAAGGAAGCATCACCGCCATAGTAATGGGAGATTGGAACAGTGTAGTCGGAGAGGGACAGGAAGATAACATAGTGGGAAAATATGGACTAGGGAAGAGAAATGAAAGAGGGGATAAACTTGTGGAATTCTGCCATAGAAATAGATTAATTGTAACTAATACATGGTTTAAGCATCACCAGCGGAGACTTTACACATGGAGAAGCCCAGGAGACCAGAGACGATACCAGATAGATTACATACTAGTCAATGAAAGATTTAGAAATAGCATTAAAAATGTGAAAACACTACCAGGGGCAGATATCGATTCTGACCACAACCTTTTGGTGGCAAATACACAATGTAGACTGAAGAGCGTTAAGAGAAACATAAGAGTTAACAAGAAATGGAACTTAGAGGAACTCCTTAAAAACAAGGAGGCTATCATGACTGAGCTGGAGGAAAGGTAGGGGGAGAGAGCTGAAGAAAATAGAAAGAATGTAGATGAGGGGTGGAGATACATCCATAGCAACATTAAAGATGTAATGGAAAAGAAGATAGGAAAGATAACGGGTGAAAGAAACAAAAAACCCTGGGTCACAGCAGCCATGCTGCAAAAAATGGAAGAGCGGAGAAAGTGGAAGAACATAAACACTGAAGAAGGCCAAAGAAAATACAAGGAGTTAAATAATGCTTTAAGAAGGGAAACAGATAAAGCCAGAGAAAAGTGGATAAATGAGAAATGCGAGGAGATTGTCGAATGTGAAAGAATTTGTAGAACAGACCTCATGTATAGCAAAGCAAGGGAACTATTCAAGAAAAAAGCAAGAAAGATAGGACGTTAAGGAATCATGAACAAAAGTGGTAAAATAGTATCGGAGCCAGACAATGTAAAGAATGTCTGGAAAGAATACATTGAGGTTCTGTATCACAACGAAGGAAAGTCAAGAAATATTAAATTAAATGAAAATGAGGATGTAGAAAAAGATCAGCTAGGACCAAGTATTCTCGAGTCTGAACTTAAAAAAGCAATTGATGACATGAAAGGAAGGAAGGCTGTTGGGAGTGATGATATACCCGTGGACGTTCTTAAGGTTTTGGAGTCTAAAGCAGTTAAGCAACTCACAACATTTTTTAACCTAGTATATGATACTGGCATATGGCCTGAAGATTTTTTAGATGTTGTGTTGGTACCACTGGAGAAAAAGAACAATGCAAAATGTTGTAAGGATTACAGAACTATTAGTTTAATTTCTCATACAGCTAAAGTTCTAACCAGAATAATAACCAAAAGAATTGAATGTAAAATAGAAAAGGAGCTGCAAGATAATCAGTTTGGTTTTAGAAGAGGAAGGGGGACTAGAGATGCGATAGGATGTATGAGGATGATGATAGAAAGAGCGCTAGAAGTCAATAAATGTATGTATTTTTGTTTTGTAGATTGGGAGAAAGCTTTTGACCGAGTGAAATGGGATAAAATGCTGGGTATTTTAAACAAAATAGGAATAGATTGGAAAGATAAAAGACTGCTTAAAAACCTTTACTTTGATCAAAAGATTAGAGTCAGGGTTGAAGGAGAAGAAACAGAAAGCATTTCAATAGGGAGGGAAGAGAGGCAGGGTTGTCCTATTTCACCAGCGATATTTAATATTTATGCAGAAACAATAACAGAAGAAGCGTTGATGGAAGAGAAAGGATTTAAGATAGGAGGTGAAAGTATTACCACCATTAAATACGCAGATGATCAGGGCTTAATAGCAGAAGGCGAGAAAGAGCTTCAGAGGATGACAGACAGACTAGTGGAGGTTGGCCAACAATATGGAATGAAGATCAATACAGAAAAAACAAAAGTCATGGTGGTTTCAAAGGAACATAAAGAATTAAATATAATGGTAAATGGCCAAAAATTGGAACAAGTAAGTAGTTTCAAATATCTCGGCAGTATTTTAGCACAGGATGGAAGTAGTACACAGGACATCAGAAGTAGGATTGCAATGGCAAAAGCAGCATTTAACGAGAAGAAGGAGCTTCTCACAAGCAAGAAAATAAATTTAGAAACAAGGAAGGAATTAGCAAAATGCTACATATGGAGCATAGCTCTTTATGGTGCAGAGACGTGGACGGTAAGGAGAAAGGAGGAAAAATATTTAGAAAGTTTTGAGATGTGGGTATGGAGAAGAATGATGAAAGTGAAATGGACAGAGAGGAAGAGAAACGAAGAAGTATTAGAAATGGTGGGAGAAGAAAGGACGCTAATAAAAACAATCAGGAAAAGAAAAGCAAATTGGATAGGGCACATATTGAGAAGACAGTGTTTACAAAGGACGATCTTAGAAGGAAAAATTAGTGGAAGAAGAGGAAGAGGGAGAAAAAGAATAGGAATATTAGATAATATAAAGCAGGGATATAATACTTATAGAGGTATAAAAGAGGCTTCTAGGGAGAGAGAGAAATGGAGGCAGCGATTCAGTTAAAACCTGTCTTCGGACAGAAGCATGATGATGATGATGAATGCAACATCAATACTTCAGCCTCTCGATATGGGAATTATCAGAGCAGTGAAACATTACTTCAGAAAGATGGTGGTTCGGCGGCTATTGAATTTAATTGACCAGAAGAAAAACAAGGAAGCCATAAAAATAAACATCTACCAAGCCATGCATTTTCTCGCTGTAAGTATCGTTATTTTCTCCATTAAGTTTGTTATACTATCATCCATGTGAAAATATGGCATTTGCTTATCCGTCTTCCCTTTTCTTGCTGTAGGAGGCATGGGACCAAGTTAATCCTCAAACAGTGCAGAACTGCTTCCGAAAGGCTGGGTTCGGGGAAATCAACGATGCCGAAGAGGTTATCCCTGATACGGACTCCCTTTCAGAAGTAGAAAATATTCCGAAGTTATACAAGCCAGCTGAACGTAGATGACCAAATGTTTAGAATGATTCACCACATTGAAAACGCAGCCCATGCATCATCAAAGACAGCCGCTCGTCAATCAACAATTGATTCATTCTTTAAAAACTTTAAATATTTGTTGTTTAATATTATGTACCTAATAAGATTTTAAAGATTTTAATTGTATTAAAAGTTCTTTATAATACGCAGCGTTCTCAATTTTGTTGCTTATTCACTGCGTAAGACATTTTTTGTTTCTTTCTTTCGGATTTAACATTTTTATTGCTATGATTTTATACCATATTTTATGATATCATGCAAATTAAGTTTATTTATCGCATAAATTAAAATATGTAGTTATCAATTAAACCTATAATTATGAGTCTCACACGGGGAATGGGACGGAACAGCTTCAGTACGGCCGTGGCCGTACTCGTCGGCTTGCCAGCTGGGGGGTGAGGGTGGCAGCTTGAGCAAGCGTATGTGACGGCTACAGAAGGGAGGAGTGGAGGGGCAATCTACGGGGCTATGAAACCATATTTGAGCGCAATGTAACAGGGTCTCTCAATATTTTACTTTTGTATCTGAGCTTACCAAATTCGTTATAAATGGGACATTTTTTGGTCGAGGGACCAAGAAATACTTCATTATACTAAATAATTTAAAATTACAATAGAAACAATAATATGTAGAATCTTCTACAACTTCAAGATGACAATTATATTTGTATAGAATACTGAAGTGCTATACGGTTCAATGACATTGAAAGAAGAGAACTGGGATTCTATATGAAATACATTGATTGCAACCATATTTTACCCTTGAAATATTATCACTAATTTTTTTTCGTAAAGAAATAGTCAATATCACTTATATCACTTCTATCACTAAAATCGTCAATTATAAAATCTTGAGAGGTTACATTTAGCCCTCATCGAACACATTTTTCAAGGATGTGATGATTTTCAGAACTTATGAAATAAACTAAATTTTAAAAGAATTCCTCCACAATGATTAAGCATTTTGAATGAAAATATGCTTACCAGATGGCGTAGGTATTAAACGTATTCTTTGGAAACGATTTTGTTTGTGAATACTGCTGCAGCAAAATATATGACACGAGGTCCGATGCTGAGAAAACGTCGCATCAAGTCGAAGACTCAAAGCGTTATGGCGTGGTACATATTATCTTTCTTCAAATCGAAAGTTGAGAAAGTGTTGACGTGATATTTTGCGTTAACCCCCACTCTCCAGCTAACATCCCGTTTATGCACGAACTCAGCATTTTGTAATTATGCAGCTGCTCACGTCCGGTTCGCTGACTCAAGATCGCTACGCAGAGTCTCGCTGGGGAAAGTAAGGAGGTAAAGTTCACATGCAGCCTCAGCATTTTTGCAACCTTGCACTTGGAAGATTTCATTCGGATTTGAGACTTGGCAGAGGATGGACGCGTGCATAAAGTGAGTCTCTCGAAGAAAGACGCATCCAGATATTCTACACATAAGATCGCTCTCCAAAGTTAATTTAATTTATATTTGAAATTATTATTATATTATAAATCTAAGCAATCATTGATTTGAAAATAATTAACTTTCAGTTATGGACTTAAAACAACTCGCAATTATACATAAAGTTGGGTAGACTATTCGGACCTATCATGAACGTGGTTGGAAGACGATGAAATTGGAGGATCTGAAATTTATACCTATTGATTATATTGAACTGTATTATCCACGTGACATCCATCAAATAACCACCACATTTCCCGAATTTGAAGATTGGTATAAGACGGAACGATATCAACCATGCCTGGAACACTACAATAAAGGAGATATTCATATCGATGGACCACCTCCTTTGAAAAAAGATTGTTATTTGTGTTGTGTGTATTTATAAAGTAATAATGATTGTATTTTATCGGAAATAAAATTCTTGATAAACCTTCTCCATATTTCGCTTCATTTTAACGTACTCAAATCCGCCGACATCCAAAATACCAACCCAGAAAGTTTAATTCGATTCGAATCCGCCGCCTTCCAAGATACCAACAGCAAAATTTTAACTCGATTCGAATCCGTCGCCATCCAAGATACCAACAGCAAAATTTTACCTCGATTCGAATTTACCGCCATCCAAGATACCAACCTAACATTGCGCATTACGATCGTCTTTTGTTATGACGTCATTACGATCATATTTTGTTTATCTTTAGCTTACAGTTCTGCTGACAGGTGGCGTCATTGTCGCTGTGCTGAAAGCCTTAAATGTACTCTACTACCGCGGACCCTTTTTAGCCCGAGGACCCCAAGATGAGAACCGCTGCTTTTTTTCAAGGTCTATCTCCGCCCCTCATTTGCGTCGTCTTAATGCAGGTAAATGCACGAATTACATTGAGACCTTTTGATATTTTAACATGATTTACGGACGTTTGCCTTTCCCAAGTTGAGCTCCCCAACATTTTTGCTACCGTGAATCGCTTTTAGTCCGAGGACCTCAAGTTGGGAACCGCTGCTCTATCTCAAGGGCTATCTCCGGCCCTACTTCGGACGGTCTTAATGTGGGTAAATGCACGAATTACATTGAAACCATTTGACATTTTGAACACAGCTTACGGCTTCCCAGTACTAACTCGGTCCAGTCCCTTTCTCGGAGTTGACGTACCAATATTTTCGCCGCTACCGACCCCTCATAGTCCGGAGACACCACGTTTGGAACCGCTGCTCTGCTTCAAGTTATATCCGCCCCTCTTTCCCCTCCCTCCTCTCTCTCCCCCCTCTCTCCCCTCCTCTGTTCATACGCAGCCACGTGAAATAATAGATTGATTATTCTTTTAAAATACAAGTTCCCAACTTTACAGCTTATTTCTCTCTGCATAGGATCTTCGGATCACTTTATTCCATCATTTTCTTGCTTGGCAATCTCACCATTTGAGAGGGAGGAGTTTTCTTTTATGTACCTCTTCGAGGACATCCGTTGGGACAGTTTGATACTAGCTTGGCTAGTTTCGTCCCAACCAAGAAAACATCCGCGTTCAGGAATGAGAAAATTGATCTGCTACGATGGTTCAGTGATAAAATATCTGCCCGGCAAGTGGAAGACCCGGGTTCGATTCCCGGTCATAGCAGACTTTTTTCTCGTTTCAAAATTATTCCCAACTTTACAGCTTATGCCTGTCTGCATAAGATCTTCGGATCACTTTATTCCATCAAAATACAAGTAATAAATAATAAAAAAGATAACATCTACAGTAGAATCTCGATTTTCCGTCAGGGTTTGGGACCAAGAGGATGATGGATTCTAGAAATAGATGGATAAGAGAGGGAGGGGAAGGGACGGCCGGACGGATGGATGGATAGATATATAGATAGAATATAGGTTCGAATGGATCACCATTCAGTTTTGAATTCATAACAAGGGCCTTCTGTGTTATATTTGGCCGTTAGAGGAAATCCTTTACTCCATTGTTGAACGAAACACCGAAACATTGCGAAATCAAGTTGGTTGTGTGTGGCATATTACATCGTTATCCTTCGAGTTACGATTCAATAGTTCACTTCCATTTTGCTTACCGAGTCCTCAGTTTTGTCACCATCCCGCTGAACATCGTTAATAGTCGTTCTTGCAACACCGTAAATTTATGTTAAACTGGAAGCACTTTCGCCTTTCCTTAAACATTGAAGTATTTAGAACTTTTTTATTAAGTCGAAAAAGATACACGTCTCCATTTTCCCGCCATTTTATGTAGGGCATATGAATTTGCCACACAGGTTGATCTTTCAAAACTATCAGAAAATTTTAAGTGACAAAAGGAAATTGTAGGGGATGTTAATTCCGAAAATTGTTTGTGTGTGAAAACGTGTGGTGTTGATTCCGAGAATCATTAACAAGAAGGGAACATAAGTTTTTATAGGAATGGCTGAAATAATGACATATACAAGTAAACATTACATAACAGAACGTTTACATGGACGAATGTAGTTCTTAGTACTATGAATATATGTTCAAACTTTGAAACAAAAAATCTAGCGGGGTGACGGTTTACAGAAAGTAACAGATAAAAGGGTGGCATATAATCGAAGTTCTTCTGTAGAGAGGATATAGGGAAAATGGCCCACTCTAACAATGGGGACAGGTAGAAAACCTCAAAACTAAGCAAAATGTATAAGGAACAAATTCGCTAGAATGAATAGGTACCGAGATATCATCGTAAGAGAACTGTCATTTGGGTCATGCATGTAGTCATACTTTGAGAGGACCAAGGATCACAAGACGTCACGTATGGCACAGAAAACACAAAGATAGCTCACTGCAATACCACGGATGACTGTCATAAACCCTCAGCGCGCAGTATACAGGCCTACTGTCACATTGTGCAGTCGTTCCATAGCAGTACGCTGTCAGCACGAAAGGGGAAATTATATGGACTACACGTTACATAAATACCATGATATGTACTTGATCCTTGGTGAGTTTGGTAACCGGGCCTACGCTGCAGCCAGGGCTTATGCAGAAAGGTATCCAGCACGCCTCCATCCAGACAAAAATGTGTTTTGCCGGCTGGAAGAGCGAATGAATGAGACTGGCAACGCCCTACCACATCTCGATATCTATTTATTCTAGAAAATTTGTTCTTCATACATTTTGCATAGTTAAGAGGTTTTCTACCCCTCCCCATTGTTAGTGTGCGCAATTTTTCCCACACCTTGTATAACTAATTTTTATTGATTTCTTCGCAAGCGAAGCTGCAACGGACATCCTATTAAATAAATATATTAATTAGTTTTATGTTGTAGCTATAATTATGCAGTTTCCATACCTTTATATAATCCTCCAAGGTATTGTAAATCGCTTCACTGACTACATAACAAAATTTGTTTATGCTCGTCTTCGGGATCCTAAATAGGTACTGCAAGCTTCCAAAGTTGTCACCTGTCACAAGATAGCGTAAGACGATTTCAAGTTTCACGCGCGCTGAAAGACTTTCTCGGAGCACAGAACTCATTTGAATTGTATCTCTAACTTTTTCTAAAAGGCATTCAAACTGATCATTGTCCATACATAAGAAATTTCTATAATTGGTGGTATCTTCCATTCGTAATTCTTTGCAAATTGAAGAGGATACACCCAACTGATCGAACCTTCTTATCCACTCACGACACCCTCCGGGAGAGGGGGGAGGCGTAAGGGCATGAGAGAAATCAATTTTTAATATGAAATTCAGTTGAGAAATGTCTATTTTAGCCGTATTTAATCATTTCTTTCGGTAGCACCCGTCAGAATTGTTAATCCAGATGATAAAAATATTGGAGTAATTTTCAGTATTTGTCAGAATTACACAATGTAGCACAATTTTTGTTCCTGGGTAGTAAGTGTTATTTCCTAATTGATTATGCCTAAAAAGTATAGAAAATGGCTGTTATTCCCCTCAAACTTTGCTTTTGTTACCAGGACAGTGATATTTTGAAATTTACCTATTTCCAATGAGAAAACAGGCGAATTTGCGTCTTTTCGGTTTACATAAAGTCAGAAAAAAGCAACATATGAATCAAAATTAACTTGTATTTATACTAAAGTTATACAAAAATGATCACAAAAGATTTAGAAGTGAGTAGTTTTTCGAGATTTACGATTACACTAAAAATCACTTTCACGAATCAGCCCCCAAATGTAGTCTCCCATCATATTCTCGTTATACTGTCCTTGGTAGCGGGGCTCAAAGTCCAGTATATCCTGGTGGAAGCGCTCGCCTTGCTCCTCCGAGTACGCTCCCATGTTCTCCTTGAATTTATCAAGACGAGCATTATGGATATGGACTTTGAGTGACATCCTGCAGCCCATTGTGCCGTAGTTCTTCACCAGATTCTCAACCAGCTCCATATAGTTTTCGGCCTTGTGATTGCCCAGGAAGTAGCAGGATCTTCTTTATCTGTGGTCCGACGTAGACACAGGCTTTGATATTTGCCTCAGACAGCTTAGTGAAGAAGTCTTGAAGGTACTTGAAGGCTGCCGACTCCTTATCTAGAGCTGTGACAAATTGTTTCATAAGGCCCAATTTGATGCGCAGTGGTGGCATCAGCACCTTCCGGGGGTCCACCAGTGCCTCCCACTTTACGTTGTTTCTCCCCGCAGAAAACTCGGTCCGCTGTGGCAGTGCGCCTTGGTGTCCTTGCTGTCCCAAAGTCAAAGATAACAAGGAAACCTGGTAATACCACCTTGGAGACCCATCAGGAATGCCATTTTGAAGTCTCCAATGACCTCCCAGCCGTACTCATCATACTTCAAGGCGTCCAGCAAGGTCTTGATGCTGTTGTAATCCTCTTTGAGGTGCACCGAGTGAGCTAGGGGAAGAGACGGGTACTTGTCCCCATTATAGAGCAGCACGGCTTTAAGGCTCCTGGATGAGCTGCCAATGAAGAGGCGCCATTTGTTCGGGTTATAGGCAATCCGATTGCCTCGAACAGACTGGTCACATTGTGGCAGAAGCTGAGCTCATCTTGACGGGTGAAGAAGCTGGAAAAAGCTTGGTGACGCTTCCTCTGATCTGCTACTTGTACACTTTCATCCAACAAGTTCCACTGCTTGAGCCTAGACGTCAAAAGCTCGGTATAGGACTTCGTGAGAGCAAGATCTGTGATCAAGTGGTTGAGGTCTTTTTGGTTAGGGTATTATGGGCTCCTATCCTCAGCACCACCTCTGAAATTGTCATATGAATCTACAACGTCTTCCTCGCTCTCAAACTTGATGCTCTCTTCTGAAGATGGCTGCTCTCTCTCCGGAGGAGTAGGTACGGGGAGCTCAGGGCAGTGTGGCGCCGGGGCCATGGATGAAGGAAGGTCCGGATACGTGATAGCAGGTGCATTCTTGCCAGTCCGACGTTTGGAAGGGTCCACCATGCAGAAATAGTAGTTGCTTGAGTGGTCGGAGGGTTCCCGCCAAATTCTTGGGATAGCGAACTTCATGGCTCTCTTTTCCCTTCTGTACCATCCTACAAAAGAACAAAGGAAAATTGTAATTATGAAAATATAAATTTATTTCACCCATGACTAATGTGTAAGATATTCTCGCAACATTTTTCATGTATGATATATTTTTTCAATAACATTGCAAATTTTAAAATTTTTAAAAAATTTTATTACAAAATTCCGAGCAACAATTGTCCATCTTACGTTCCCGAGTTTTTTTTTGCAGTGAAATGAGGTGCCCAGGGTTTGTCTTGATCCCCGACAGGAATGCCGAAATATGCCTTTTAGGCCTCACACATCTCAGCAGATGCTTCCACAGAGTACTTTTTCGCAACTGCTGCTGCGACAATTTACCGTAATGATTTTTAGTTTTTCGCTATGACTACGTAACGATTCCTCGCGCTCTACTGAGCTATTATTATTGTTATTATTATTATTATTAATATTATAATTATTATGATTATTTACTGCCTTCCTTCTATGTCGAAGATTTCTACGCTTGGAATGTATTCTATGTTACTTAACGTCGGGTTTATAGCGCAATTAAGGTCGCACGCATTATCTACGGAACTGTGACATGGAAAACCGTTTATCCCCATACCTTCGATAATTCTGTTACCGCACGGATTTCTTACATTTTCCTCTATCGTGCTCTCAATTAATCCCGTACCTGTAAGCTGCCTACATCCTAACCTACCATCTGATATACTATTGACGTGCATCTCAACGCTTCCTAAAAATTACAATTGCTTAAATCTAATCTAAAAAAGCCCTAGAATACTCAAACACCCTACGCGCTACAGCCTCCGCAGCCTCGGCAGGGTAGTGCACACCAGAACCGTTTAGGGATGCCCTACATGAGTCCAGGACCGGCCTCAAGTCAACGAAGTCCACTCCATTGCCCCTACAGAAGTCCCACAGCCTACGGTTCAGCCCGACCACTCGGCTCCAAACCATAGAACCGCAGTCCGTCCGAGGAACAATGCTACAGATGGAAAGCCGCACATCAGCACCAGACTCCTCTCGGACACGAGCAACCTCAGCGGCCAAGTCCTTAAAAGAGCTTAAGACCTCCTCGGAGCCGCGCTTCGAAGCGTCATTGGTACCAACATGGGCCACCACCCGCAGCGAGGAGCAACCCGTGCCCGATACCGACGCCCTAAACTCCTTCGTCACCTAGGGCACCGAACCTACTGGTATACACCTGGAGAACACCCGCTCGTGAACTCCCTCCCGGTGGGCCCGTGACAGTAAAGGCGCTACCACACGCCGGACGTTGGAGCTCCCTATCACTAACAGCCCTCTCTTTCCCCCCGAGGTCTCCTTGGGCCCGGCCTCCACCGAGGAGACGGGAGCGGGCACGGGCGTAACGGCAGTGGAGTCGTCCTCCGACATCACCGCAAACCGATTACTAACAGGAAGAGGGTCCACCGAAGCGTTCCCAACTCCCTGTCTCCGCAACACCACCCCACGATCCCCCCGAGTGGACACCACACACCACTCATCGGGCTTCCGGACCGAAGGACCCTCGAACCGCGAAAAGAGCCAGGGGCCTCCCCGATCGCTCTGCCGGCTTCCGCACCCAGGCGAACCCGAGCCGCCATTTTGGCGCGGTTTACTCTCAGGGAAGAACCCGCACCCCTTCCACGCGCCAAGGCTGCCTCCGACCTTTCCACCCTCTGAAGGAGGTCCGCAACCACCATCTCCAGCTCCGTGATCCGAGACCTCATGGCCTCGCAACCAGCGTCGCGCAAGATAGAGGAAACAGGAGTCCTCGGAGTAACCATCCTATCCTCTGAACTAATCTGTACTAGACGTTAAAAAGGAAATGGAGACTACGGTGTACAGATTGGAATTAAAATTTAAAACTCCTGAACCGTAAATGAACCCAGAGAGCACTCACACGTCAATAAGAAATAAGGAAAATTAAAATTATACTTACAAGTTTGCAGGACGATGATGGCCTACAGGGACCTGTTGTCAAAAAACTAGCCTAAAAATAAGAAAAGGAACACACACAAGCAAAATCACTCTGGAAATCTCAAGGATCATCAGATCCACCGCATTATCGCAGATAACAGAAAACATTGCCAAAAAACGAATATAAAACAACATAAACATTCCGAACACAATACAATCAAGTCTCTTAATAATAAAAGTTGTTTTTATCTAAAGGCAGACAAAGGGAACACTGTAGTCATAATGCAAAAAGACAAATACTTCAACAAAGTTGAGCAAATGCTAAATGAAGGGCCGTACACAAGCATACTAAAAAATCCAATCAATAAAATGATATCAGAAACCACCAAAATTGTTAAAACATGCACCACACTCATCACGAAACAACTCAGCCTCCAACTTCACACCTCAAACCCCAGGGTTCCTAGGATGTATTGCTTACCCAAAATCCACAAAGACGGTATTCCCCTCAGACCCATTGTTTCGTCTATCAACAGCCCGACATATAAAATTTCACGTTGGCTTAATGACCAATTTAAACAATTTCCTATCAAACATGATTCAAATATAAAAAACAGTCCTCATTTCATTAACGAAGTTAAAGACATAATACTACAGGACAGTGAAATTTTAGTTTCTTTTGGTGTTTCTTCTCTCTTTCCTAGCGTTCCCATCAATGAAACATTACAATTCCTCGAAGAATGGCTCACCGATCAAAACTTACAATTAAAAACAGTAGATGAATTAGTACGACTAACACGCTTATGCATAAACCAAAATTTCTTTCAAGTTAACAACAAGTTCTACCAGCAAAACTACGGTACAACAATGGGAAACTCCCTTTCACCTTTCATAGCCAACCTATTCATGGTTAACTTCGAGAAACAATGTAAAAACACTTTAAGTACTTCCCACGCTTATGGCTAAGATACGTTGACGATATTTTCGCGATTTTCGATACCTCCAATAATAACATAACTGATATTCTACAGCAACTAAACGATCAATATCCTTCCATTAAATTTACACATGAAGTTGAAAAACAAAATACATTGCCATTTCTTGACCTTCTCGTAAAAAGAGAAAACAACCAAATCAAGTTCGGGATTTACCGCAAACCCACACACACAGACACGTACATTTCCTCTGATTCCAACCACCATATTTCACATAAATTAGCATCATTCCACTCAATGGTACATAGACTCTTACAGGCTCCTCTTTCTCAAGTTGATTTCCTCACAGAATTAAAATATATCAAAAAATGCGCTAAAATCAATGGTTACGACCCTCAGATGATAGAAAATATTTTACACACACACAAGCGCAGTCTTTCTTTGAAGAAACGGATTACTCTCACAAGCACGCCCCCGAAAAAACCAAAATACGTAAAAATCCCCTTCGTCCCAGGCATCACAAACGGCTTATCAAACATCTTCTCAAAACAGAACCTTAAAGCAGTACTTGTGAATGAAAACAAACTCTCCAACTTACTACACAATCCAAAAGACACGATCCCGACTCTACAATGATCCGGCATATACAAAATCTCTTGCACAGACTGCGAGAATGTCTACATAGGGCAAACTATACGGAAGCTAGAAACCAGGTTCAAAGAACACCTTGCACACTTCAAACACAATAGATTTAACAGGTCTAGCGTCGCAATACACATACAGGAAAACAATCACCCGATTAAAATCGAAAGCATGTCTCTCTTAAAATCAACACAAACCGACTGGAAACTGGACGCTTACGAGAGTATTTTCATAAACAAATTCAAAGAGACGGTTATGAATAACGACCGCGGACCTATCCCTTACTCACCCCTCTACTCGCTAACCGTTAAGATTTCCCCCACCCCTCTGCCCTCCTTTCACTTTTACCCGGAACATATAAATACACAAGACCAAACACAAACAATCCATACGACTTCAGCTACTGAAGATGGGAGCATAGCTCCCGAAATACGTATCCAGAGATTTACAGAGTCATTGTGCGTGTGTGTGTGTTCCTTTTCTTCTTTTTAGGCTAGTTTTTTGACAACAGGTCCCTGTAGGCCATCATCGTCCTGCAAACTTGTAAGTATAATTTTAATTTTCCTTATTTCTTATTGACGTGTGAGTGCTCTCTGGGTTCATTTACGGTTCAGGAGTTTTAAATTTTAATTCTAATCTGTACTATCTATATAAATATACTAGAACTAACGTAAATACGCTGTTGGCTGTCTTCAAGGTTAAATTAGGGTCGAACGCAGGTAAAAAGTGAAAGGGAAAATATTTCACTACACCAACAACGTTAGTAAATAAGCAAGAAAGTTTAGCACAAGAGCAATGTAGATTTAGAAGCTAAAGAAATGCTAAGGTAAAAGGATATAATTAAGAACGAGTAAGGTAATACGCTACTATAAATAAAATTACAAAGATTACAGATTTAGTGGCTGAGAGACGCAATTAACTACTATGATACGGTAAAAGAAGGACGAGTAAGCTTTTCGCTCAAAGATGAGTTAAACTACAATTACAACGAAACAATAAACGTAAGAAGATGAAAAAATAAATAAATAGGAATAAATAACGAAAAATACTAGTTCTACTTAACACAACAATACGGCTACAGCTAAACTACTGCTACTACTACAGGTGTCCCTCGCAGGCAGGTCAGCGCTCGCAGAAGGAAGTGAAAGGCACGTCCGTCCTCTTCGAGGGCCAGGTGACGAAGGTAACGAAGTCACGCTTATAACGAAAAAAACTGTCGGCCCCCTGAAATTTGTTATAAACGAGTTTTACTGTGTATGGAACTAACTATTATTGAAATAATCACAGCTGCGAGTATTGTGATTACTAAAAATATTTTTAATTTTTTTTGCTTATTCAGGTGTCAGCGCTTTGCAAAATCGGGATACAGTCGGGAAGTGCACATTTCAACTCGAAAAATTATTACATCTACATCGACATGTTACCCTGCAATTCACCTAATTGGTTGGTTACAGGGTGTGTAATGTATCAAAACCTACCTAAAGATTGTCTATCGCAGGTTGAAATTTTCTATTGTATTTGGTATTGTCCTCGGAAAGAACGAGCGTAGATAACGCTCCGTCCTACAATCGATCTCACGTATCTTATGGTCACGGTCGTTTCTACCTATATACGTTGGTGCTTTAATTATTCCTACAACCTCATCTTTTAGACATTCCGATCTATATTTCTCCAGAAGCCGCAACCTTGAGTTCAATCTACGATCTTCCAGCGGTACCCAGCTCAAATCCCTCAATAATGAGGTGACGCTTTCCTTATGTTTGTACTTTTGTTTTACGACTCTGGCTGCTCTGCGCTGCACTCTTTCTAATTGAATTATTATTATTATGCATGAGGCGTATTCCACTTGTGGTCTAACTAGTGATAAGTAACATGTTTAGCGTACTTTATATGTAGTGTTCCGTACTATTCTACCTATGAAAGCCAGTTTCTTGTCGGCTACGCCTAAAACTCGACGAATGTGCATGTCCCACGAAAGATCTCGAAAAATGATTACTCCTAACTATTTTACATACTTAGCTGCTTGAATATTTATTGCATCTATCTTATACTCGAAACCTATTTCTATATTCTTCCTTTTCCAGAACGTAACTGCGGCACATTTAGTGTAATTAATTTCAATTTGCCATTCTTTGCACCACGCTGAAATGGCTCTTAAGTCTTCACGCAGCGACTGATAATCATCTTGGTTTTTTATTTATTTATATTGAACGGTATCATCGGAAAAAATTCTAATTTTACTACAAACTACCGAGCAAATGTCATTCACATAAATTAAGAAAAGTAGAGGGCCCAATACACTTCTCTGAGGAACAACCGACGCAACTTTAACGGGGGACGAGTATTTCCCATAGATGACAACTATCTGTTCTCTATTTTAGAGGAAGCCTTTCACCCAACTGACAATTTTTGGGTTTATACCATATTGTCTTTACTTTCCAATTAATTTCTTATGAGATACTCTAGCCCCTTATTGCGGGCGCCCATGTTCATATATTTGAGTATTGTTTTATATTAGAATACAGTGTGTCCTAGATTAACGTCGTTAATTCGTTCCGGAAAATCGCGACGTTGGGCGAAACAGCGATTAGAACCCATGTTGCACAATATAATTGGTTCCAAAACCTCGGATTCAAAACCTCTTGAAATACAAAAACACGTTATATACTGTATTTTATGAAGCTTCAAACGGTATCAAAACATATATAAATCAATATAAAATAATTATTAACATAGAAATTACATAAAATAAACAAATAGTGTGACATGACTTTATTTCAACTCGCCCAAAATCGGAAAGGCTATATTTCATAATAATACTTCTAGTGACAAGAGAAAAGAACTACGTAACACAATTATGGCGAAATGTGCTCGTGCGATCTATAGAGAACGATGAGTTTTTACTAGAAAGTTTATAGAGTGTCACGAACACTTCTGTAAACACAAGTTTATGAATGGACATTGTTAGAAAAGAAATGCAACAATAAATTATTTCTTGCAACAGTTACTGTATGATTAATGAATATCTAATAGGGATAAACAAAACATTTATTTCGTTGTTTTTATTGAAGTAGGAATTCCATTAGGCCAATAAAAGGATAACCACTCCGTGGAGCTATAGCTGATACAAACAGTGTTACCAATTTTTTCAGTAAGTCGCTAGGTTGGTCGCCAAAAATTTCCTAGTAAATGAACAATAGTGCCCCCTGCAACTGTGTAGAAAAACCTGTTACATTAGGCTATACATTGTTTTGTAACTGACATTTAATTTCATTTAACTTGCGAAACGCAGTAAAAATAAAATTATGGGACTTTTGAAGATATGGCAGTTATCTTACGGCAAAATCATTTTCAATTATGATCTTAGGTAAGCGTTATCCCAGCAAACTTAGCCATAGAAATGTTCTTTACATAGTGTCTATAATAGAGTAAGTAGGTGGTGCTTTCCGACGAAAACTTTCTTCCCTGATTGATTAATCCCCGCTTTATTTTGAACAAGCACTCTTTCTCTTAGTCTAATGCTCGTGGTAGCCTGACGTGCCTTCAGGTCGCTCCGTCCCCTTTCACTTTCCATTTTTAGCCATCCTGACCGCTGAATATGCCGCCAAAGGCTTTAAAGAAGGACCTTGAGTCCGATTGCACGGAGTTCCGTGCTATGATGGAAACGGTTATGAAAACTATGTCTTCATTTCAAGACGAACTCAGCCAAATCGATAAGGGATACTCCTAAGAGGAAAGAATCCCTCTCATCCTTAGAGGAAAGATTCAACAGCTTCCGAACAAAAGTAATGTAAGACTTCTGCTATCTCTCTGACCGTTTTAGTGATTTAGAGAAGAAATGCGTGGAATTGGATGAGAGACGACGCCTTAGAGCAGTATTCCCGACGCAACTGTCTTCTCATTCATGGTGTAACGGAGAAGGAGAATGAAGATTGCTTACATCTAGTGACTAAATTCTTCAAGGATGAAGTAAAAGAAGAGATCGACATGCAGCGTCTTTCCAGAGCTCACAGAATCCGTGTTCCCAGAAGCTCCAATCCTCACCCCAGAGCTATCATCGTCAGGTTTTTATCCTAGCAGGAAAGAGACAAGGTGTGGAGAAACAAGAGACGCCTCAAAGGTACCCATTTTCTTGTCACCGAGTCGCTTACCTCTACGCGAAAAAAGTTATTGCAAGAGGTAAAAATGTTGGCAGGACCACGTGGGGTCTGGACGCAAGACGGGAAAATAGTTGTCCTGCATGACAGCAGCAGACGGTTTATCTCCACCATGAGAGATGTAGAGGCATTGAAGCGGGCCTGGCCCTCTCAGAAATCAACTCCGGGGACGGACGCCGCTAAGTAACCTTACGAGCAAGACTTAGGATTTGTTTAGAAACTGACAAAGACCACTACGGCATAATCATTAGGTAACATCTGTCGTGCGTACTGCATTGTGCTACTTCTACATCTACATCTACATTATACCCTGCAAGTCACCTTTTCGGTGGATGGCAGGGGGTGCAGTGCACCAAGGGTCCATAGTTTTCCTACGTTATCTTTTCCTATTATGGTCTCTTATCGTCCTAGGGAAAAACGATCCTCTATATCGCTCCGTTCTGCAGTCAATCTCGCGAATCTTATCCTCACTGTCCTGCCTTCCGAAATACGTCGGGCTTCTGATAAGTCCTACTACCTCATTCGCTAGTCCCTCCGACATAAATTTTTCCAGTAGTTTAATTCTAGCCTGCAGCCTACGTTCCTCTAACGATGTCCATTTCAGATTTTCTATTAATGATGTTACGCTTTGTTTACTATCGTAATTCCTCTTTACAAATCTAGCTGCCCTGCGCTGAACCTTTTCTATCTCGTTAGTGAGTCCCTTTTCGTAAGGATCCCACACAGCTGAAGCATATTCGACCTGCGGTCGAACCAAGGATAAATAGCATAATTCTTTCACTTTTTCGGAGCTATTTCGAACTATTCTCCCTATAAAGGCCAGCTTTTTGTTAGCGGCACCTATCAATCGGCGAATGTGGGTGTCCCACGAGAGATCACGATTGATCGTGACTCCGAGGTATTTAATCGAGTCTGAAACTGGAATCTCTACTCCGTCCAACGAATAATTATTATTCAACGAGATACTCTTGGTTCTCCAGAAGTTGATGACGCAGCTTTTCTTTTGGTTTATCTCTAACTGCCATTCCTTACACCATGCAGAAATAGCTTCTAGGTCATTTTGGAGATACTGGTGGTCTTCCGGATTGCTTATTTCTCTATAGATGACGGTGTCGTCCGCGAAAAGCCTAATTTTACTTCTGACTACTGAGCTGATATCGTTTATATAAATTAGAAATAATAACGGACCAATTACACTACCCTGTGGAACGCCAGAGACAACCTCCACTAAGTTCGAAGATTTCCCATCTATAACAACCATCTGCTTCCTATGATTTAAAAATTCACGGATCCAACTAACGATTTTAGAATTTACGCCTAAGGTTTCTAATTTCGTTATTAACTTCCTGTGAGGTACCTTATAAAAGGCTTTCCTAAAATCTAAGAAGATGGCATCGACCTGCGTATTCTTTTCTCCGCTTCTCAGTAAACAATTAACAAAAAGACCGAGCTGAGTATCACATGACCTACCTTTCCTGAAGCCGTGTTGACAATCATCTAACAATAAATTACTATCAAGAAATCGCATTATGTTGCTAACGAGTATATGTTCGAGAATCTTACACGATATCGAAGTTAAAGAAATCGGCCTGTAATTTTCTGGGTTCTCCTTGTCTCCGCCCTTATGAATTGGGGTAACGTGCGCTAACCTCCAGTCGCTAGGGACCTCTGCGCGAGAAATGGATTTCTCGAAGATTATCCGAAGAAAAGGTGCTATTTCATCTGCTAATTCTTTTAAAACGCGAGCAGGAATTTCTTCGGGGCCAGTGGCTTTGTTATGTCTGATGGAACTTAATTGCTTTGCTATTCCTACCTCAGAAAATACTATATCGTCCATCAGGTCCCCCCTTATTGCGGGTGCATAATGTACGCAATGGTCGCTGACGGCTGTGAATGCTTTTACAAAATGACCGTTTAACAGGTTGGCTTTCTCTACGCTATCATGAATAACGTCACCCGAGTCATTACGCAGGGAAGGTATTGTAGGGCCTCTACCTTGGACCTCTCTCACATAGGACCAAAACGCTTTAGGGTCCTCCTTCAAATAATTATTTAATACCTTATTCCGGAAGTTAGTAAAAGCCTCGCGCATAGTAGTTCTCGCTTTAGCGCGGGATTCCTTATACGTCTTAACTTTAGTTGCTCTGTATTCATCGGATGATGTAGACGGCATATTTTTTATTTTCGCGTGGCATATTCTCTGACGCCTAAGCGCACTCCTAACTTGCTTATTGTACCAACGTGGCTCTTTATTGTCGACCTTCAATTTAATTGGAATGTACTTATCGATACTCTCTAGCATTATATCCTTGAATAGTTTCCATGACGACTCAGCACCTGATCGTTCGGTCATATCACGGAAGCCAGGTAGTATTTCTCGTAGGCGCGACCTGAAGCTTGAAAAGTTTGCCCTAGCAAATATATATACTTGATTTCCTGTTTTCCACTAACTCCGTTTTTGTCATCGCCTGGCATCCCCGTTCCTGCATTTGCTGATTCTCGGCTGTTTTCCGTGTTCCTGAGAGAAGAAAGAAGCCTTCTGTGCGTTTCCGCCCCCCCTTCTCAAGAGGCGACTTTCTTTTCTTTCTTTCTTTCCCTCCCAAGTGAAAATTACTGCCTGTGTATATTAGTGTCTGTGTATATTAGTGCCTGTGTTTATTAGTGCCTGTGTATATTAGTGCCTGTATTTATCCGTCTCCCCTACATCCCTAGTTCTCCCAAATTAATTTATTCATAGCCCCCCATTTCTCTAGTGTCAGTTTTCCCCACAGTGTTTTCATTTTCGGTTCTCTCTAGTGCAATTGCTCCCAAAGTCTAATCCAAAGAGCCCCTATTTCCCAGTGCTAGTGCTCCACGTAGTGTTTTATTTCAATCATCTCACCAGGGCAAATAAGTGTCTGTAGTTATCTGTCTCTCCCTTCCACCCTTAGTGCTCCCAAAGCCGTTTCCCAATAGCTCTTACTCCACAGTGTTAGTGCTCCACTAAGTGTTTTATTCCACTCACTCGATAAGTTTCTTTAGCTCTCTAGGGCAGTTCTCATATCCCTACAGTGCAGTGCTCGCGCCTTCCTGTGCTCCTCTGTTTTCCTTTGCAATTAGTTTATAACTTTTTCTTTAGTTGACCTGTGTGCATTTTCCTGCTTTTTCATTATACATTGTAATATTGTGTTGTGTATTGTATCCCTAACTTTGCGCATCCTACTCTATAAAATATCCTCTCCTATGTTTAATTCTTCCCCTGGAATCTTGCCCACTAATAGCACTTCCTTTCCGTTCGTACCTCCCATCAGTGGACCCTCCCAGCAGGACGTTATGACGCGCATTAGCTCTTCTGACTTTCCTCCCCCCGCTGACCACCCTTTCCCCCGCTTCTCCCATTGCACTCAAAATAACAACACATGCCCTCTCTCGCCCATCACCTCTTCCCCTGTCCCACCATATAACCTTAATACGCATGGTCCTAACCCTCTCAACCCAGAGGCAGCAGAATTCTCACCCCCCTCCATTCCACCCCCATCCCCACCCCCCTCACTGCCTGCTATACATCCAGCTACAATCCGTACCTACTTTAAGCCACATGCTCCTGATTTCATTCCTTCCCAAACTTAACCGCGTCCTTCCTCAGACCCAAATGCCTCTGAATTCTACCCATACATATCTCCTGGTTCCGCATCCTCTAATCTTCTCCCTGTCACTAATAAAAGCTTATCCCCATATTGCAATTCCGATACAAAGGCCATTCTATCTGGACAGTTAAAGCCCTTTCCACGCTCCCTCCATATCTTATATTTAAATGCTCAAAGCTTAACAGCACATATCGAAGAACTCCGTGGTATCTTACCTAACAATAAAGTACACATCATCGCTATTGCTGAGACCTGGTTGAAACCATCTGTCTTCCTCTACTGTTAACATTGATGGTTTTAAACTTTACCGCAACGATCGCGTTGGCAAAGGCGGCGGCGGTGTCGGAATATATGTAAGAAACGATATTTCAACTAAATTTATTGAAAGTAGCGAATGTAATTACAGTAAAAGACCCGAATTTCTCTTTCTTGACTTGAAAATCTATTCACAGAAAATACTTTTCGGTATTTTCTACCGTCCACCCAAAATTGGCCATCTATCCGATATTGATGAAGTCATCACCAATCACATTAACGATTACAATCATTTAATAATTACTGGCGATTTTAATGCCAATATACTCGCACCAAACCCTGATTCGACATATTTATATAACTCCTTCAACTCTCTAGGCCTTAGTATTCTACCGCTAAATGCAACTCACCATACTCCTACTTCCTTTACTCTAATTGATTTAGCCGTTACCGCCAATCCTGACAAGGTTCTCGCGCATGGTCAACTCTCTGCTCCTGGTATCTCCGCACATGACATAATATACATTGCATATTCAATAAGGTGCCCAACTCACACGCAGAAATATATCACATATAGGGACTTCAAAAACATCAACAATGAAAGGTTAATTGCTGACACGTCTGCCATGCCTTGGTATCAAGGGCGGATCTAGAAACCTCCCAAGGTACTATTTTCCTCGTAAATAGAAAAATTTTCAAATACAACTCCCTATATTCGTCAAAATTATATTCAGAACTTTTTAAAGAGATTATCACAAGAAATAATAGTTATATCAGTAGTTTCGTCAAATAAAATGGAATAATATTTTCCTTCCCTCACAAAGTTTAGGATTTTTTCCAAAATTTCATCGCCGCAACAATCAATAATCGAGTTATGAGTCGTTTTTGAAATGTAATTGGCATTTTCGCTAGAGGATTTCAGATGATAAAAAATTTAACTATAAATCTTCAATGCTGAATAAAGTATAATACTATGACTAAATATATAAATTACCTTTTAAAGATAAATTCCACGGAATAATTTTTAAAATAATAATACTTTTATCAGACATTGATTGTTGCATTTTTAGTGGTTTGAATTCGAATATAGATAAAATAAACAATAAAAATTTCGTAAGAAATCACTTACAGATAATTGTAGAATTCTCCCGCTACATGTTCGTCGACTATCTCCAAAGAAGTAATAATCACTCTTGAAGTGATGGTATTTCGAATACTTGTAGAACTGCTGTTGTAATGCTAAATTGTGGGATACGATGAAACGCAAAACCTGATTGTCTGTACCAACTATATACTTTTGCGACACTTGCAACTTATAGCCCTTCTCCGGCAAACTGTCACACACGAGCTAGCGAATGACTGAATGAATGATCTTAAAACGCTCGTAAGCTGTTGAAAACAATGACATCTACATCTACAAGTTACCCTGCAATTCACCAAGTTGGTGGGTGGCAGGGGGTGCAGTGCACCAAATCCTACCTAAAGATTGTCTAACGCAATTCGAAATTTCCTATAGCGATCTCTTATTGTGCTCGGAAAGAACGAGCCTAGATAACGCTCCGTCCTACAATCGATCTCACGTATTTTATCGTCTCGATCATTTCTACCTATATACGTCGGTGCCACAATTATTCCCACTACCTCCTCTTTTAGACATTCTGACCTATATTTCTCTAGAAGTTTCAACCTTGAGTGCAATCTACGGTCCTCCAGTGATACCCAGTTCAAATCGCTCAATAAAGAGGTGACGCTTTCCTTATGTTCGTACTTTTGTTTTACAAATCTGGCTGCTCTGCGCTGTACTCTTTCTAGTTGAATTATGTGTCCCTTCTCGTACGGATCCCATATGCTCGCTGCGTATTCCACTTGCGGTCTTACCAGTGATAAGTAGCATGTTTCACGTACTTTCTTTGTAGTGTTCCGTACTATTCTACCTATGAATGCCAGTTTCTTGTTGGCCGCGCCTATAACTCGACGAATGTGCATGTCCCACGAAAGATCTCGACAAATGGTTTCTCCTAAATATTTTACATACTCTGCTTGTTGAATGCTCATTTCATCTATTTTATATTCGAAACCTAAATCTTTGTTCTTACTTTTCCAGAACGTGACTGCGGCACATTTAGTATGATTAATTTCGATTTGCCATTCTTTGCACCACGCTGAAATGGCTCTTAAGTCTTCACGCAGAGACTGATGGTCCTCCTGATTTTTTATTTCTTTATATAGAACGGTGTCATCGGCGAAAAGCCTAATTTTACTACGAACAACCGAGCACATATCATTTACATAGATTAAGAAGAGCAGAGGGCCCAATACGCTTCCCTGAGGAACACCCGAAGCAACTTTAACGGGGGACGAGTATTTCCCATCGATGACAACTATTTGTTCCCTATTCGAGAGGAAGTCTATCACCCAACCGACAACTTTCGAATTGATACCACATTGTCCTAACTTCGCAATTAATTTCCTATGAGATACTTTATCGAACGCCTTCCTGAAATCAATGAATATGGCATTGACCTGAGTATTTTTCTCTCCGCATCGCAACAAATCGTCCACGAACAGGCCGAGCTGCGTTTCGTATGATCTACCTCTCCGGAATCCGTGTTGGCATCCGCTAAGCAATGAATGACTATCTAAATAGCGCATTACAGAGCTAAAGACTATGTGCTCAAGTATCTTGCACGATAATGAAGTTAAAGATATCGGCCTATAATTTTCGGGGTTCTCTCTGTCGCCACTCTTATGGATTGACGTAACATGTGCCACCTTCCAATCTTTAGGAACTACTCCTTCTCTAATGGATTTCTCGAATATAATTTTCAAATACGGCGCGATTTCAGCAGCTAACTCTTTCATTACACGCGCGGGAATTTCCTCCGGTCCAGGAGATTTATTTGGCTTAATTGAATGAAGTTGGAGCGCGATGCCATTTTCCGAAAATACCAAATCTTCCATCGAATCGCCCTGACGCATAGGCATAGGGGTTTCACATTCATCGTCATCACGAGTAAAAGCTTTCTGGAAGTGATGATTTAATAGGTTTGCCTTATCCATACTATCGTGAACTACGTTTCCAGTTTCCGATCGCAGTGACGTAATAGTGGGGACCCTACCTTGAACTTCCCTGACGTAAGACCAAAATGCTTTTGGGTTTTCTTTCAAGTTTTCCTGTAAAACCTTCTTTTTATAATTGTTAAACGCATTACGCATTGCTACTCTGGCTATGGAGCGCGCCTCCTTGTATTGCTGCCTTATTATTCTGTTCGACCGTAGCTGTTGAGGATGTGTTATTTACGCGAGAGTGGAGTTTTCTTTGACGTCGGAGAGCGCTTCTTACTTCCTGATTGTACCATCTAGGTTCTGCACTATCACGCTTCAGTTTGCTCGGAATAAATTGATCTGTACACTCTCGCATCATATGACGGGAAAACCCAAGATAGAGAAAGGCCCCTTGTAAAGGATATTGGGAGATGAAAGAACTCAGAAGTGGGGAAGCACTCTAAGCAAATGGGGGAAGGGGTCAATTCCAAAATGTGTATTTAGAAATATCATCGTAGTCCTTTTGGGTAAACCCAAGAAGAGACATCTAAAATGCTTCTTAAATTATAGCCATTCGTATGAACAAAACGAACCGACACCAGTGAATGAGGGTGGAAGGAGAACCAAGGC
Source organism: Tanypteryx hageni (assembly GCA_028673005.1). NCBI lineage: Eukaryota > Metazoa > Arthropoda > Insecta > Odonata > Petaluridae > Tanypteryx > Tanypteryx hageni. The sequence goes on along the minus strand of CM054120.1, from coordinate 184,179,849 downwards.
ATAAACCGATGGCTTTGTTTCATCCTTTTACCGGCACCTAGCCGATAGCGTAGGTCGTTGACATGGCCATCGCCCCTACTCGCGGTTCGAAAGAGAGAGGATTCCTATGTTTACTGCACCCGGTGCGATGGTTCTCCAAAAGGCTACGCGCCCGGAGTGCGCACATTGAGCGCATTCGAAGGCAATGTCCCACGTGGGTAGGTTCCTTCCCCTTCATTAGCCATTCGTTGAAAATCCTGGGAATCCCATTCTGGGAATTTGTTTTGCATAAGCGATCAATTGAATATATGAGTGATGACGGGTAGAACTAGATGAATAATCTTATGAAGGAAAACTGTTGGAATCTCGTCAGCACTTTGTGCTCTGGACTTGATTTTACGTAAACAATTAAGTACTTCCAGCTGAGTTACAGGATAAAATTGGAATGATGGTGATGCTGTGGTGGGAGGAGTGTGTTGATGTAAGTGGTGTATGTGTTTCTGTTTCATTTCGTTGTCATCAGGAGTCGGGGGAGTGGTGAATAGATCAAGATCTATCTAACGAGCTATCTCTAAAATTGCAGCGTGCACAAAATTCCTGCGTAAGATTCATCTGTGATCTTCAAAAGAGAGACCATGTCACTCAACTTCTATATACGTTAGGCTGGCTTCGCACTGAAGCTCGTAGACGTCTTCACCTCCTCTCGTTATTTTACCGAATTATAACTCTTCAAAACCCTCAGTATCTGAACTCCAAATTTTCCCAAATGAACTCTGTACACAACGCCAACACTAGGGGCACCAATCTCTTCCTGATCCTAAATCACAGAACGGAAATTTATAATAAATCCTTCCATTTTACAGCTTGTAGACTTTGGAACGCCCTACCTACTGACCTCCAAAACGCAACATCTCTCCACATATTCAAACATAAATACTTTAAATTGCTGTTCTCTGCCCAAAATTCAGGTCAGCTTTAACATATTCTTCTTACCTATTGCAAGACGGCTGCCTTCACTCTTCCTTATTTAATGAACGTTAATTAATTTCTTCGCAGGTTATTGAGTTCTCAAAATGTACGCTTCCTTCGACTGTTACCTTTTCATTGTCTAGTGTCTACTAAGTTATAGTGTTTATACTAATTCTCATTGTTTTATATCATTCTGTATTGTTTCATACTATTTTATACTGTTTTATATCATTTCGTATTGTTTCATACTATTTTATACGGTTTTATATCATTTTGTATTGTTTTATATTAATTCGTATTACTTTATATTATTATGTATTGTTTTATATCATATGTGTAATTTTATATCATTTCCTTCTTTCTTATGTTATGCATGATCCAACAACAATCTCCATATTCATTGTATATATTTCAAGTATATTTCATCATATTCTGCCTATTTATTGTATCACATTTCTTTGTTTGCATTACGTTATTACCTATATATGCATTTTTTATTTTATGTTTATGACGGTATACAACGATGCTGTATATACGAACACTTACTGTACATACTCCTTTCTATTTAATGTTGTATTATTATATTATCATATGTACACTATCTAGGGTTTTCGCAGGTTTTTCACACACCCCTTCTCAGTGGATGTTTTCCTGCGTGGGTTTTACTAGGGAGGATATGCCTGTTTTACCTAGGTTTTCCCCACAATCTCTAATCTGTATTCAATTTTATATATATATTTTTTACTCTGTATGATTTAGGTATATACTGTTTATGTAATGCGTATTGTAATATCTTACTTTACCATTTCTTGTATTTATTATATTGACGAAGGGTTAAATGTAAGAATGGACCTTATGGTCTAAATTTCGCCCGAATAAAGACGATTATCTATCTATCTATCTCTCTCTCCCTCTTCCTTTATCCTTATAGCCAACAATACCGTAAATGATATCCACTGTTCCAGTGTTGTAGTTAATTACTGAAATAGCAAAAAGAAAATAATAAAATAAAAAGTAAAAAACAAACGAAAAGAATATTCTGCTTATTTACGTTATATTCATTTTCGTTATTCAATTTTCTTTTTTATGTTTAGTTTGAACGCAGATGCCGTATTTTTAGCCGATACCTAGAATTAGGTAATTAGTTTTGTAAATGGTCGCTATAGTATTGTTTTAGGCGCTAGATCGAACCCTAAGTCATTATATTTAGCAACGAATTCGCTGGATTGGCGACAATGGATATAAACGGCCGTAAAATAGTCATCATCATCATCATCATCATGCTTCTGTCCGAAGACAGGTTTTAACTGAATCGCTGCCTCCATTTCTCTCTCTCCCTACAAGCCTCTTTTATACCTCTATAAGTAGTATATCCCTGCTTTATATTATCTAATATTCCTATTCTTTTTCTCCCTCTTCCTCTTTTTCCACTAATTTTTCCTTCTAAGATCGTCCTTTGTAAACACTGTCTTCTCAATATGTGCCCTATCCAATTTGCTTTTCTTTTCCTGATTGTTTTTATTAGCGTCCTTTCTTCTCCCACCATTTCTAATACTTCTTCGTTTCTCTTCCTCTCTGTCCATTTCACTTTCATCATTCTTCTCCATACCCACATCTCAAAACTTTCTAAATATTTTTCCTCCTTTCTCCTTACCGTCCACGTCTCTGCACCATAAAGAGCTATGCTCCATATGTAGCATTTTGCTAATTTCTTCCTTGTTTCTCAATTTATTTTCTTGCTTGTGAGAAGCTTCTTCTTCTCGTTAAATGCTGCTTTTGCCATTGCAATCCTACTTCTGATGTCCTGTGTACTACTTCCATCCTGTGCTAAAATACTGCCGAGATATTTGAAACTACTTACTTGTTCCAATTTTTGGCCATTTACCATTATATTTAATTCTTTATGTTCCTTTGAAACCACCATGACTTTCGTTTTTTCTGTATTGATCTTCATTCCATATTGTTGGCCAACCTCCACTAGTCTGTCTGTCATCCTCTGAAGCTCTTTCTCGCCTTCTGCTATTAAGCCCTGATCATCTGCATATTTAATGGTGGTAATACTTTCACCTCCTATCTTAAATCCTTTCTCTTCCATCAACGCTTCTTCTGTTATTGTTTCTGCATACATATTAAATATCGCTGGTGAAATAGGACAACCCTGCCTCACTCCCCTCCCTATGGAAATGCTTTCTGTTTCTTCTCCTTCAACCCTGACTCTAATCTTTTGATCAAAGTAAAGGTTTTTAAGCAGTCTTTTATCTTTCCAATCTATTCCTATTTTGTTTAAAATACCCAGCATCTTATCCCATTTCACTCGGTCAAAAGCTTTCTCCCAATCTACAAAACAAAAATACATATCTTTATTGACTTCTAGCGCTCTTTCTATCATCATCCTCATACATCCTATAGCATCTCTAGTCCCCCTTCCTCTTCTAAAACCAAACTGATTATCTTGCATCTCCTTTTCTATTTTACATTCAATTCTTTTGGTTATTATTCTGGTTAGAACTTTAGCTGTATGAGAAATTAAACTAATAGTTCTGTAATCCTTACAACATTTTGCATTGTTCTTTTTCTCCAGTGGTACCATCACAACATCTAAAAAATCTTCAGGCCATATGCCAGTATCATATACTTGGTTAAAAAATTTTGTGAGTTGCTTAACTGCTTTAGACCCCAAAACCTTGAGAACGTCCACGGGTATATCATCACTCCCAACAGCCTTCCTTCTTTTCATGTCATCAATTGCTCTTTTAACTTCAGACTCGAGAATATTTGGTCCTAGCTGATCTTCTTCCACATCCTCTTCTTCATTTAATTCAATATTTCTTGGCTTTCCTTCTTTGTCATACAGAACCTCAATGTATTCTTTCCAGACATTCTTTACATTGTCTGGCTCCGATACTTTTTTACCACTTTTGTTCATGATTCCTTTACGTCCTATCTTTCTTGCTTTTTTCTTGAATAGTTCCCTTGCTTTGCTATACATGAGGTCTGTTCTACAAATTCTTTCACATTCGACAATCTCCTCGCATTTCTCATTTATCCACTTTTCTCTGGCTTTATCTGTTTCCCTTCTTAAAGCATTATTTAACTCCTTGTATTTTCTTTGGCCTTCTTCAGTGTTTATGTTCTTCCACTTTCTCCGCTCTTCCATTTTTTGCAGCATGGCTGCTGTGATCCAGGGTTTTTTGTTTCTTTCACCCGTTATCTTTCCTACCTTCTTTTCCATTACATCTTTAATGTTGCTATGGATGTATCTCCACTCCTCATCTACATTCTTCCTATTTTCTTCATCTCTCTCCCCCAACCTTTCCTCCAGCTCAGTCATGATAGCCTCCTTGTTTTTAAGGAGTTCCTCTAAGTTCCATTTCTTGTTAACTCTTACGTTTCTCTTAACGCTCTTCAGTCTACATTGTATATTTGCCACCAAAAGGTTGTGGTCAGAATCGATATCTGCCCCTGGTAGTGTTTTCACATTTTTAATGCTATTTCTAAATCTTTCATTGACTAGTATGTAATCTATCTGGTATCGTCTCTGGTCTCCTGGGCTTCTCCATGTGTAAAGTCTCCGCTGGTGATGCTTAAACCATGTATTAGTTACAATTAATCTATTTCTATGGCAGAATTCCACAAGTTTATCCCCTCTTTCATTTCTCTTCCCTAGTCCATATTTTCCCACTATGTTATCTTCCTGTCCCTCTCCGACTACACTGTTCCAATCTCCCATTACTATGGCGGTGATGCTTCCTTTTCCCTCCTCCTCCAATATCTCCATAATCTGTTCATAGATTTCATCTACTTCGTCGTCGCCAGCATTAGTCGTTGGCATATACACTTGAATTATAAGCATTTCCACTGGCTCCATCTGAAGTTTTACGGCTATTAATCTATCATTAACTGTCCCTACCTTGCTAATTCTTTCAGCTATCTCTTTTCTCATTATAATCCCCACTCCCCTTTCCTTTTTAGGGAGACGTTAAACTCAAGTTATCTCAAAAGTACAGAATAGTTTTAAGTTTATAAATAGGGCACTCAGCAGATCTTCCTTTCTGCACAACTCACAAAGCTTTTAATGTTTCATGGAGATTAAGACGATTTTAATGAGTGCTGGGGGGACTTCGAGAAGAAGATTTTTACTATCACTTCTATTTGGACCCATTGCTACAAAATGCCACCATGCAAATAATACAAATTTAATAAAAATAAGTCAATCCAAAACTCATTTCTCACTTAAATAATGCGATCCGCCGCAACTTCAGAAGTGTTGCGCAACATATGCGCGCGAGGGTCATCTACTCAATATTTTTTTCGTGCTTTATTTAAGCCCCGAGTCAGGGCGACCTTAACATGAATCATCGACGACGTTTACATGAATCATCGACAACGTTAATCCGAATATGGGTAGTAATTTTTGAACGACGTTATATCGAATCGACGTTAAACCGAGGACATTGCATATCCTTTAATAGGGGGCTCTGCTCTCTTCTCGCTAACGCTCGCCAACCCACGGGCTCCGCTCGCTCTGGAGTTCTCAGACCTTCGGGCCTCGCCCGTCGGCGAAGTATAGGTGTATTGAAAGCTTACAGTCCCTAAATGCAGTAGAGAATGACGTAGTATTTTACCCTTTCCCCCGCGCAGCCCGCGTTTTGAGAATAGACTCTTTCAGACCAAAGTGAGTTTCTGCACATGGTCCGTAAACTTTCAACAGAGCTATACAGGTCGTTTCTCGACAGTTGGCGCGTAGTTGTATAACCTAGGCATTAACCCTAGAATCACAACCTGGAGTAAATTTTACTCCCTTCGTCAAGAAAACTCTAGTTTCTCGCTCTTCTGCAAGAAGAACCTGTTTATATTTATGTTCTTACTCCATTGCAAATGAAATTCTCCGCATTTTCATTTTAAATCCTTTTTTAAACGGGTAAATTTTACTCCCGGTTGTGAATTAGCGCATACTTTTTTGGGTTGTGATAATAGGGTTAATGAGGTCAACAACTGCGCCCATATTCCTTCCACTTGTAATCCACCAAGGAAAATCCCTTTCACTTAATCCTGATTGGTCATCCAGCCTCCTCGTCGGGTCATACTCCGGTTGTGATGGCATAATTCTATTACCCCTCTTAGTTCGTCTTAAATATTTTGTACACCTCATGGAGCTTCACTCAAAAATTTGAAGTTATACTGTTAAACATGGGTGATTAAGCTGAGATGAGATGTACTTCTGCATCGTTTGTGGCGATTCGGAACGACCGACCCGGGTGCCGTAGTTTGGGGGTCCCGCGCTTAGATATCACCGAAAAGAAAGTCTGAATTAAATTTGGTGGTTATTGATACCGAGGTCGTGCATACAGGGGCGGCTCTAAGGGCGAGCACTTGAGGCACAGGCTCGGGGCGCTGAATTTTAGGGGCGCCAAAATCAAAAATGTTAGCTGTAGTTAAATTCTTAGAAAATCTAATACGCCAGCCCAAAAGGGCGCAATATATGTAAAAACATCACATCAGTGATGAAATGAGTTGTCGGATTTCGATTTGTACTCTTTTCAAGGCAAAATTTTCAGCACAATTTTCAGCTTGTTTTCGCATTAAAAATCCAAAAATGATTATATTGTCATTTATAGCTAGAAAACCCTTTAGAAAGTAGTAAAATTGATCACGAGCAACCTGACGGTACAGATGCGATTGTATCTGGTAGCGTTCCGCAACTAATATCGATCTTTTTAGTTATAGCTAGTATGTGTCGTTATGACAGTGATTTGGTGAAGTAATTTCTTCTAAACTGGAAATAATAATCTGGTTATAATAATTTCAACATAATAACATTTAAATAAAGATTATTAAAAATTCAAATTTTGAGACGATAATTGGCAAGCCTTCAGCTTTTTGTGATTTGTAAGATGTATACCGCTCGGGCAGCTTACGTGCCCCTCGCAATCCCCAAGACAGTTTTCCTCACCATGTGTGCAGTGATTGGGTGGGTAAATGTTGGTAAAGGAAGTAATATATCGCACGCGACAATGCGCTGGGTAATTCGGCGGATAGCCTTGGCGGGAAAACAGAAGATCGCAAATTGCTAGCTAACACGGTGACCGGGTACGATCGAATCAGAGCCAACCTGACTAACTAGACTTTGTCGTACCCGAGAACCTCTAGCCCAGAGCTTTCCAACGTGGTGCCTGCGGGCGCTGTGGCGTCCTTCAAGTCTCGAAGTGGCGCTCGCCGAGGTTTGTTGAGGTGTCCTTAAAACTTTCAGTTCTTGCAAGTAATGGTGTTGAGCGGTGACAAACTAATGGAAAGTGCCAATCTAAAACAGGGCCGGGCCCAGACAGTTTGCCGCCTGAGGCAAGATATAATATGGCCCGGCCCTGGCAATAAACAGCAAGTTTTTATCCTACTTTAGTATTAAGTTGACCTCACTTATTGTATCAGGCGTAAATGATCAAATTATTGTCGGTTTTCCTAACGGACTTGTATTTGTTCTTGAACTCCAGAAGCGATTCCTCATTTAAATACAGAATAAAAAATATAGTATGTATATGAAATTATACAATAAAATATACATATTTAAAAATATACAATATTTTTTACAAATATATTTTTTTGCGCGAATTATACCTTGATGATTTTAGATTGTTAAGCAAATTCTGATCGCCCCGGGCCCCACACCCCCCTAAGGACGGCTGGTGAATGTATGATCTGATTGGAAACTAATATTGAAAAAATTCCGTTTTGTGTTGATCAACAACTGAGACTGCATCATTAATTCGCACACTTAAGTACATATTTTTAACATAAAATATTTATCTAAAATTAGATACATATCAGAATCAGAAATTAAAACAATATGTTTGGTAGTTTATTACCAAGGCAGAACTGCAAGTTTTCATTGCAGAAAATAAAGTTAAACTTCATGAATTAAGCAGACTTACAACTGTCTGTATTCTTTGAAGATAAACAATCTCAGAAATCGATGCGAAAATTTTCTTGTTAGCACCCCTGCTATGTCCTTGCTTCTTTTGTCACTTATTTATGGCCACTCTGTTTATCTTGAGTCAATAAAAAACCAAATCTCAAATCAGGATTACCCCAGAATGGCTAGGAAAAATCCCTTGAAGTTTTCTGCAGAGGTGAGTTGGAATTATAAGAGTATTTTACATTTAGTAGAGACTTGGCTTGTTATCAAAGCATAAAAATGTTTAAAATATTACTCTCCTTCTATACTTTATGCACGAGAAAGAAAAAATGAAACCATATGTGCAGATGTTAGATATTCTTCCATGGGATTTCCTATTTATAAATTCAGCAATGAAAAAATATTCCTTATTGGCTAGACCCTCACTGAAAGTTTGGAGCTGTCCAAGAAAAATGCATTCCTTTCTTACAAGTCTCAATGAGAATAAGTCTTATAGCTTTAGAAAGAAAAATTTGGTATAAAAGAAGTGTTCCCAGTAACTATATTGTCCATAGTTTTATACACAGCTGTAAACCTTACAGTTATTCTGGTAAATTTTCCAGATTCAAACAAAACCTAATCAATGCTCAGAAAACAAATTACTTTTTATAAATTTATCATTAATGTTAAATTTTCAAATAGAACACAGAAAAATGTAACTCTTTCTAATATGAATTATTTAGCTAATTTTAATCATCATACTGATATAATTTTAGATAAAACCATTAACAACTTCAAAAATATGTTTTCATTTGATTCATATATTAGGTATCTCATAAAAACATTGTTTCCCAACCTATCTATGGCTATTGCAGCTATTCAACAACTGGGTTCCAATCATAGTGAGGTTTAGGCCAATATGAATTTGCTTATAAATGTGGCACTTACCAAAGATGCATAAAATTTAAGCAGGCCTAAACTGGGCTTTTATGTATGCATGTGACATCACATGCAATCATGAAACTCTCGCCATAAATAAAAGAGCCTTACATATTTTTTGTCTTGTTTTTCAGAATATACTGTACACGTATTTTATATTGATATTTTCTAGTTTTATGATATATCTATTCCATATATATTCAGAGGTATTTACTGTCAGGTTTTTATAATTAAAAACATTCAATTATGTTTCCATATGTTATGTTCTGAGGTTGTGCATCCCAGTTTTCATTTTTTCCCATAAGTATTAAGTTTGCACATCAAAGGTTTTACCCACTGTGACTTATTTCAAGGACATAAACCCTACATTGTGTAAGGGACTACTGGATCTTGAATTTTCATTTGATGTTCAAGAAAGTTAAGCAAAATTATTTATGAGATAATTTATGGGTGAAAAAAGTAAAATGTACCTGTCAAAATATGTCTAGAGTAGACATCTTTAGAATGTATTGAGTGATACATGATAAATGTTGATCCAAAAATGATATTTTAAAAAACAATCACATCAAAATATAAGGTCAAAAATACTATAAACACATTCACACCAGGACGACCTATCAATGAGTTGCTGCTGTTATTCCGATATGATGCAACAACTGGTGGGCTGCCAGGTTTCCTTCCCTCAATAGGGGTTGAGGATTTTTAGGAAAGGTTAAATAGTTAAGGAATGGTGACCCACTGTTGGGCTGCTGTTGTTAGTCTAGTAGGTTGCCCCAGAGTGAGTGTTAAATGCGGGAGTATTTTCAAGCAATATTAATTCAATTATGACAATAATTTGAATCACCTGATTGTACAATATCGTAAATACAGTGAAAACCTCTCAGAATGTAGAAGTATACTTTATATTGGCAAAGATAATGTGACAGGTAGTTTTTCTTGGATGATGCAGATGCAAGGTAGATGACTTTTTTACAGTAGAAGATGACTAAAACCAAAAGACGCAGTTTCAGGCTATTTCAAAATTGCTTATTTTCATGAGGAGCTAATTTTTGAAATGGCAGATTTGACACCTGAACCGACGCCATCCGTTTAGAACCCTAGGTGGAGTTCTGCGGGCAATGCTCGCATGTCTGCGTTTTAATATATAGATAGGTAGAATATATATAGATAGATAGATTTTGAACTTTGGGTATTCACAAAATAAATGCCAAAAAAAAAATCAATATGATGTTGAGAGATTTCAAATTTAATCACAGATAGTACATTTCAGATTTAATTTACAGTATCATCAAGCACCATAAAAAATTCACTAATCCATGAGAAATAATAGAGATGAATGTAATAAATAAATCATTAATATCAAAATTTTCATCTTCACAGATTCATTAATTTGAAAACTGTGGGCTAAAATATTTTTTTGAAATTTAACAGAGCTCTAAGTACAACAATAAGTTGTTTTCAACAATACACAAGCCTTATGATAACAATTAAAACATGAAATCAGACGTGAACAAAATCATTAGTATCCATGCATTTGAATAATTGTTATAAACATGAAAACACAACTAAACATCATATCCAGTGTGTTATGCACTATCATGCATAACACAAAACAAAAGAAAAAGAAACATATAATTGCTACTTTTTAATTATAGCAATGGCTATTTAAGGTGTAAGATATGTTACAACATAAACTAATAATTGATTGAATCATATTAGGAGATAATTTTGACTGGAATGTTAAAGAACTTAATTTCAATTTTAAATTAGATTGATATAAAAGTAACCATTTCCAAATAACGTTAAAGGTATCAGCATACACATTTGTAATCCAATAAAAATTTAACACTACAAGAAATTCACCAATTAGTTCATAAGGTAAACAATTTCGGTTCTGATCACATAACTGGGGATGCGAAAAGTAAACAAAGCGATGTAGTGCTGCACTGTCAATATTAAATAAAATGCAAATTTCACAATCATTTATGACAATATGAATTTTAAAAAGTTCCCTTTCTTGTATATTTTTACTCAATAAATGTCATTCCAAAAGAAAAAGTTCATTTAAAATTTTGAATTAGCACCATATTTAAGGAAGTAAATGCATAACATTAATCACCTCCATTCACAATTTATGAAAACTTTACGGAACCTGCACGTTTAAGAAATAAGAAAATTACAAGAAATCAATTATATTGAAATTGGGAAAATGTGAGTTGAAATGGTACAATATCAACACAATATTCATAAGCAAGAAATAAAAACGTCTACACAAGTAATTTAGGTACTTTGTTTTGCAACACACTATGCAAATGATTCAGTTCAAAATATTTGAGCATCTTTCCATGAAATACACTTAACTATTTAACATAGAACCTACCAACACAGCACAATTTCAGAAAACACAAGTAGATATCTTTTTCACTTTGTTACATTAATCATAAGTACTATATAATTTATTCATTTATGAATGCATACTACAGCAAAATCCAAAATAAAATCACAGATTAGTTACAAAACATTGAGTATAATACAATGCAACAAAACTAGCGGTAGATGATTTAAGTACATGGCACAGAAAGCAAAATGTGTTACTGTAAAAAAATCCGTAAGCAATATCTGGTAAGTTTGGATCGCTGTCTTGTACTCAAGATTTGGAGAAATATCTTGTTTGTTTTACCCACAAGTATACTTACAAATTAAGTAATGACACACTAGGAGGCTCAATTTAAAATGAGAGTACAGGCATATAGATATATCTATATATATTGATAGGCCAATATTTATCTCAGGATTTTTATGCTTTCAACCCATTCATGCTTAATGTAACAAAAATATTATGGAAACTTTTTATTTACTTTAACACTATGGAGATAGATATATTTGAAAAATAAATATGGCACTTCCTGTGGCCAATGCTTGCATATTTATTATAATTTAAGGTCAAAATGGATACAGTATGGCATGGACAATAGCATAACACTTTATAAAATAAATATTTTTATAATTTTTTTGCAAAAATGAATGAGTAGCTTTTCATTTGATTTTTATACTGAATACCGTATTTACGTGTGTACCATGCGCACCCCTATTTTTGGAACAATTCGGAGGGGAAAAATAAATTTGTGCCAGAATATGTTGACATCTGGGAATAAAAAAGTGCTTCTTCACCGATTTCACTTCCCTGAAACAAGCTAACTCCAAGTTAAGCATCTTCTTCCTCCTACCCGCATGACACAATTTATTGAGTATCTGTTTAAGCCGATGCTAGCAGAAATCTCCTCCTCAGTAGTCATTATGTTAAAGGAGCATCAAGGGCTCATGATCATTTTGGCAAACAAAGAAACCAGATGCCAACAATCTGGCAAAAGTATATGTAGAAAACCTTTAATAACAGAAATGCTTATTTTGAGTAACAATAATAAAATTAAAACTCAGTTTAAAGTACAACTTTCTGTGAGTATAAACATAAATGCAAGGGTGTTGCAGTGAATTTAATATACTCGCAATTTATACAACCAGTTCAGAAATCCTCTTACCGACATTTTGGGAAAAAGGGTGTGTGCGGTACACAAGTAAATACGGTAAATGTGAGTTTTTGTTCATTTTTAAAAGATTCTATTTTTTAATACTTACAATTAGTAGTCAGTATCAGAGTTTTCCTTTTTGCAAAGGGATTTTCTGGTTTTATATCCTTTGTCAACATTAAGATTCTATTTTTAATGAGAATCAACAACTTCAATCTTAAAAAAAACTGCACAAAAATCCATTACTGGAATCCACAAAATTATGACCATGAGGCAAATATTCTACTCCTCAGCTAACTTAAGATATTTCACCATTTCTTTTAATATTCTAAAATCACAATAACAAAACACTTTTCCATAGGAGTAAATGTAATGGAATTATTTAAAGTTGGCATTCTCTAGATGAGTATATCTATTACACTCATGTGTAATGAAAAATTGGCAGACATTGTTACTACACTAGAAAATACATTAAAGTAAAACAATATAATCACATTTACTGAGTAAGATCCTTTAAAAAAACAGCCATCCAGTGCTACTTTAAAAATCAGCTTCCAAGTTGCTTTTATTATCCACAAAACTCCTGAGAATGACTTTAATCTTACAAAGATTAAATTCTCAATGAAACCATATATATATATATATATATATATATATATATATATATATATATATATATATATATATATATATATATATATAATCACGGCTTCATTCATGCCTAAACATCTGCAATTATCTTTTTTTTCCACGGTTAAAAATATGCAAATACTGTCAAGTCTAATTGTTGTGAAGATTAAATGAAATAATGTCAATTTTTTGAGTAGCAATAAATCAATCTTACTTGGTAGCAAAAATTTAAATTGGAGTCACTATTGTTTTTGCAAGAGATGTAGAATAGTAAAAGCCTAAACGTACTTAATACTTAAGGTAAAAAAGAGATTGCAGAGTTCCATATAAGCTAGGGTTTGAAAGAACATAGCTACTGCTGGGCTATCTATCCCTGAGCTGATCAAGGGGAACCTTTGCTTAAGCCAAGACCAGTAAAAAGTACTTGTAAAAACCATCCATCTTTCTTTTAAATACCAAAGATAAAATATGACAAAATGTTGCTCATATTTTAAGGAATTTTTTTGATAAAATTCTTATGTAACCAACTTTTTTTAGTGTAAAAATAAAACATCCCCCAATAATGGCTTCTTCACAAATATTCCATGTCATCTTAAACTTACATTATACTCTGTAAGCAATTCAGTTATCAAATAAAAAAAAAATAGTAACAATTCAGTGCTGGTCCAAATCATTTCTGCTTAGAGTAACACATTACAACAACATTCCCTCCTTAAAAACTCAAAGCATAATTCACGTTCTAAAAATCAACATTTATATTTTGTAAAACAGCATATAAACAAATTCAAACAATCAAATTAACAACCTGCCATCTTTTAATCACAGAAAATACATCAGAACCAAGGGACAGTAACTCATTCTAAAGCCATTCATATAGAGCAGTGATGAACAACCCATGGCCTGCAGGTCTCATGCAGCCCTTAAAAACATTTTATGCAGTCCGCCAAGCTATGATGAAAAAGAGATCCATAAAATTTAACATTGGTATTACAATTACTCAGTCTTCTATTTAAAATTATTTCGTACGGCATCAAGAAGTTTAACCCTATGATGTTGGAGTGGCAAGAGTGTTGGCCTTCCACATAGCTGTCCTGGGTTCAAATCTGGCAGAGGTCAGATTTTTCAACCTAGGATTGCCCTTGTGGTTTGAGTAGACTACACAAGTCAGTGCTCCGTCCTTTGGAAGGGACGTTAAGCAGTTGGCCCCCTTGTTGCTCTTCATAAAGAGTAGGCTAATGTTGGCACTGGGTCTCCCTCTTTACTTGTGAGTGTGTTCAGTGTGGAAGGAGTTATGGCTATAATAGTCCAAGAGGCTGAAGAGCCAAAAATACAAAACAAATGAGTTTAACCCTTTATAAGGCAAGAAATAATTTACACTATTAAAAGTGGTACACCACAATACAAGTAACCTATTAAAGATATGATAAATGAATTATGTATCATTGTAAACACTCAAACACATAAGGACATAATTATAACCACAACACTAGATAAAATATAATGAGGAACATGACAAATCTTTCTGAAGCTCATGGCTTAGCTGGAAGTACATCAGAGTTTTGAATGCAATGGAAACAAAGCATTTTCACTATCACTGTACAACATAGCATGATGACTCTTTATACAAGTCTGTACACAAACACATTATACTATGAATAAAACACCAACTATCAAGAGCATAAGCCTCCACATATCTCACTGAGGGAACTGAGGGAGGAGAATTTACAGGGATTCCTACTTTTAATAGTTTGTTTTTACAAAAAATGTCCTCTTTAGAAAGAGTATTTCACCATTTATTGATATGTCCACCAGTGCAAGACACTTGTATGCAAGTTCACTTGTAACTGGCTAAGAAAACCTAAATTATTACACTTCACTTTAAGTTCATAGTACACTTTTGAGACAGTCTCTCATTTCTTCACACCAAAAAGAAGCCTGGCCCGGCATACTCAGCCATCCAAACCATCACAACACCTTTAGTACAATTGTAACTGGTTAAAAATACCTAAATTCTTACACTTCACTTCACTTACAGTTCACAGTATATTTTTGAGAAAGTCTCTCATTTCTCCACACTGAGGACATTAGAAGCCTGGCCTGGCTATCCAAACCATCACATCAACTTTAGTTCACTTGTAGCTGGTTAAGAATATCTAAATTCTTACACTTCACTTCATTTAAAGTTCAGAGTAAATTTTTGAGATATAATCTCTAAATTCTCCACAACAAAAAAAGAAGACATTAGAAGCCTGGCCTGGCATACTCAGCCATCCAAACCATCACATCACCTTTTAGCCGAGCCAAAGCCTGGCCAGGGCCCTCCATCAGCTGGGTGCCGCTAACTCTACATATATCCAGGTATAAAGCCTTCTTAGCTGAATGTCTTTGCGTTCATACCTTAAGCTACTAAGGCCATCAGTTTTAAAACGATTCTGCCCAGAATACAGGTAATCATACCTTAAACAAAGAAAAGAATAAATTAATAGTCATCCCATTTTCATAGAAATGATAACACTATGAACCCCTAGGGCATTGAACTTAAACTTGACTCAGGCTGATAACAGTCATACAACTGCTGGGTTCCTGAACCAAGAAAGATTTAAATAACAAAATTTATTAATTCAAAAGGGGTAAATAACTACCTACACTAATGATATACTGAATAAAACGAAGCATTTAAGTGCTTTATTTTGCCTAGTAAGAAGTTTACAAGTTCCATGAAAATGATAAAATCACAGTGATACACTGCTCCTTTCTATCCGACAAATTGTATATTACATTGTATGCATATAACATCAAGGCATTAGGCCTTATGTACTGCTTCAATGTGCAACCACAGTCTCTCCACTCAGTACTTTCTTAATTGTAATTGGACAATGTAGCACCCCTTTCCTACTAACTGGCTTAATTCAAGTTAAATTGTAATAATACAGATTTCATTTTTTTAATGGTATTTGTGGTTTGATTTAGGTTTTGAAGCTAAGCAGGGTTCTACAATGAACAAATTTCATTAGACTTGGCTATTTTACTTTTTCATTTATGTTTTGGTTCCTGAAAATAACACACATTTTAATACATACAATGAAATTTTTTTTTCTGAAAAGTATGTTATCAAATCTTTGAAAGTCTTAATGCCTGAAAATATAACAAGTATCCTTATGTAATATGTGTCAAATAAGCAGTATTGAAAAATACCTATAAAATATAAAAACAAATGGAAAATATTTCAATTAACAACTGAGTCTTGCATGATATACCATAAATCTTCTCATCAAAATTAAATCAATGACAGTAAATGTAGTTATCGCTCCAGGACATTTGGTCCAATGACATTACGCTCACAGACATTTCATCCAATGGATATTTCATACTAAGACATTTTGTCGAAAGATATTTTCGTCAAGTCGTATTTTTGACAAAATATTGTAAAGTAAGGCTGGAAATGTCATATAGATTCAATATATAAAAATATATATAATATAAAAATTCTGAACTCAAACCTAGGATTTATTCATATATATATATATATATATATATATATATATATATGAATTCATATATGAATAAATCCTAGGTTTGAGTTCAGAATTTTTGTTTCAGAACTCGGAACGAAACCAAGTCGATATGTACTCTGACACATTGAACGAGCTTTCTGTTCAGGAAGGCAATAAAAAGGAATGGTCAGGTGGGTTTATTGCAGGTTATTCCCAAAAACCCTCTCCTTTCCAAAGATGAGAAATTCTTGTACTCTTCTATAATATTGTCAGAGAAATTAACTGTACATACATATTTTCAAGACATGCATATTCCTGCACTAGCGGTCTTTCTAGACTTGGCGGACAATTCCAAGTCCACAGAAATGCATTGTGTGACAGCTTACATTAGCCACCCTCAAACCACTGAATTGTACAGCTGCAGTGACAACTGGACTAAAAAGCCATTCTTTCACACTTGTCGATTCTGAATAGCTGGATCCTCCTGAGGTCCAGTGGGAGACAACTCTCTCACCAAAATTTTTGACTTGCCCTCATGAGACAAATTATGGAGAAGGGTTTCAGTGCTCTTCCGACCCATACTACCCAGAAAGAAAGACCTTTTCCTCATTGTACCAGTTTGGACCATTTAGAAGCCAAAGACAATAAACACTGGCCACATGTGTTTGTCCAAGGAAAAAACTAGCGGACAAAGTTCCGGTACTGAAAATGTGATGTGGGACTGCTCGTTACTCCTTGCTTTGATGAGTATCATACAAAAGCTTCCCTTTGATATTCATTTAAAAAACAATGAGGAAGTGTTCATAACCAATAGGAGATATGATGTTCATGAATTTCAAACATATTAAGCCCATAGCACTTTATGTGAAAGCAATAATTCTTATTTTAATTTAACATCCACTCATTTTCTTGTTATTTTTTAAATTACATTTCTTATGGAATTAAATGTATGCAAAATTTTTAAGATATAAATTCAGTTCTGCATTTCCAGTTTACAAGCAGCACACATATATTCTTTGTAAGAAATATTACTTTTTGAACACTATGTATATAAGATTTAATGAATTCGCACTATTTTGTCACAGAATCACTAATTATTAATTTATATGTAGTAATTCACGAATAAAAATTTTTGCAGGACACAACATATATTTTTCATTTTACTGGTCCACATAGAAAAAGTTTGAAGACTCCTGCTTTAGACAATGCCTTAAGGGACCTTAGAAAGCAAAGTGAAAGGAATCCTGAACAAAGTTCGGCCATCTGGTATGACAAATGCAGATTTTCTCCTCCATTTTGATTGTTTGAAGTTAAAATATACTGTGTATGAAGAAAACCAAATTTTAAAATCATTTTTCATAATTTTATGGAAAATTTAGTGCAAAAAAATGACACTTATCGACGACAATTCATTTTTGTTGAATTTAAAATTTTTACGAATTTGATGTTTATCAACATTTATTGATTTAATCATACCTAGCATACTAAAAACACATCACTTTCCCTCCCATGACCAGAGAGATTCTCAATAGAATAGCACTGATGTATAAAGCAGCTATTTCATTGAAATTGCTCCAAATTTACAACTCTGCTTTTAACTTGTCACCTATGACAAAAGCGATGTGTGATCAAGCAATGCAATTTCACCCGAGTTGTCACATCAGCTATATTTTTAAATTATCATGGAGCAAGCACATGGGCAGGACACTGTTTCAAGTAGTAACATGAAAAGTTTTATTGAACTGCTTCCAGTGTTTCGAGTCTTTGATAGGCATTTGCACTTCAAGAGATTTTCAATGGAAAATTTTGATAGGAGTCAAAGAGGCATCCCTGTCTGTATGCTGTCTATCTGAAGAAGTGCAGAGATGTCCACAAAAAGCAAGGAGGAAATAGAATATTCCATTTCATTTCTTAAATAGTTGTGGAGAACACAAGTTGCTTTCATAATTTTATACACTAACTGAATTTCACATCCCAAATGCTTTCCAAACACACCCCTAAGATGCATAGATCCCAGAGGAATTTTCAACTGAACTGTCTTCAAAGAACAATATCTTGCTGCCAGCTACCAAAGATTTTTCTTGTCTTCTCTGAAACCAAAACAAACTTTAATTACCTGCCTCGCTTTCAGTCTGTGATTTCTATCACTTAATGTATAGCATGCTTTTCTTGTCTAGGTCATATAGTATTTCAGTTTGTGGTGACCTTTATGTCTCACGAAGTTACGATGTTTCATCAAATCATATCCTTAGTAATAAAAACACACCTTACCCTTAATTCCAGACATGAATCATTAATCTCCCCAAATTGCTTTCATCTAGTCAGTATAACTGGAGTAACCATAAAAAGTTTGTTTTTATAGAAACTTGAGGTATCGGGATTATTTATTGAATTGAATACCTCAAAATTTTGACAATATCATTAAATCACAAGCTTGAGTACATACTATAGAACAGGGGTGGCCAAATCACGGCTCGTGAGACACATATGGCTCTTTTAACTTAGTATGCGGTTCTTTTAAATTATCATTCAGAGGCGTATCAACGTTTTTCACTGCAGAACACAATGACGTAGTGTGACTTGAGACAGTTTGGGGATGCCTACTGGACATGCATTATATCTGAATTGCTTCAGATATAGATTTGCTTTTACTATACATAAATTTATGAGCACAGAATGTCATGCGGCTTTCCAGCTTCTAAAGATGATGCGGCTCTGGGGGTAGGTAAGTTAGCCCACCCCTGCTATAGAACACAAATGAACATCTTTTATACTAGGAGCTGCACACCTATGCTCTACCCTAGTCAATCCCATGCCTCACTCCATGAGGCGAATGTGCCCCCCTGTCCAGGAGTTCGGTCATCAGGATCCCTCGAGAAATTTCGAGAAGCAAAAAAATGTTTCTCCAAAAAGGAGAAATTGATGATGATAATTAATAATGAGAGAATGTTTTTATTTTGCGGTATTTATAAATAAAATATTACTGCTATAAATTAGATATTTTCCCATTTGTACAGGTAACTCTTGTTTTATGAACTAGTTAGGTTCCGAGAAAGCATTCGTAAATCAAAAGTTTGTAAATCAAAAGTAAAATTAGCAAAATACTGTATCATGTACAAATAACAAATGGCAATTAAATATTTTCTTTAAGTTAAAACAAATTCTCTTTGTCATATAATCTCCATACAACTCCCTCCAATTAAAAAATCACGTACAATTCCTGCATTTCCCAGCCGTTAGACACCCTATACATCTTATATTCACATATGCATATTCATATTTTACTGTAAAAATACAAAATAAGGAAGAAAGTAATAAATATTTATTTTTACCTTAACGAAGATAACTAGATATTGCACTAACATTTGCTGAGATGGTTTGATGGTGACGGAGGTTACATGAGGGAGGTGGGATTGTCTGGATCAGATGATGACGAGGCTGGTGATGTTTCAGGTGTAACAGATTCACCTTTCTTAAAATATGAGAGCAATGACATTTGCTTTGCATTCGTCTTTTTTTCTTTTAAGATTTCTGAATAGCATGTCAATGAAGCAAGAACATTTCTCTTTACTTTTGCACTTCTTTCTAAGTCTGGATCATCTTCATCCAAAATAGCCAAACCTTCATCAATGAGTTCAAATGCTTTTGATAATCTTTGGCTAGTGAGCATGCGCACTTCATTCTCACTCACTCACTTTTTTTAGATAAAATGCTTTCAATGTAGCAATTACCCCCGGATCCATAGGCTGGATTAACGACGTAGTGTTCGGAGGTAAAAACACAACTTTGATATGCTCTTTTAAATCTTGAATTGAAAGAGGATGTCCAGGGGCATTATCTACTAAAATAAATATCTTAAATAGAATGTTTTCTTTTTCACAAAACTGTTGCAGTTTACCTTCAAGTTTAGACACTAGATAATCACAAAAAATGGTTCCTGTTATCCACCCCTTAGCATTAGAATAAAAATGCACTGTTAATAGGTGCTTCACATAACCTTTTAAAGCATGGGGATTAGCTGAATGATAAACTAAAACAGGTTTCAATTCGCAGACTCCCTCAGCATTACCACCAATCAGGAGTGTGAATCTGTCTTTTGAAGACTTGAAGGAATATGCAGTTTTCTCTTCTTTTGAAATATAGGTTCTTGATGGCATCCTTTTCCAGTTCATAGCAGTTTCATCAAGGTTAAAAACCTGCTTTGTTGAATAGCCGCCTTCTTCAATCAGAGCCTCCAGTTCTTCAATAAAGTTTTTAGCTGCAATCTCATCAGCTGATGCAGCCTCTCCAGTCATTTAAATGTTATGGAAATTATATCTTTTCTTAAAATTGGCAAACCAACCCAAACTAGGATGAAATGGATTGGAATCCTTCTCTTCCTTTGCTAAATCATCATATAAAGAGCGTGCCTTTGCTTGCATCAAAAGCATGCTTACAGGCAAGTGACGCTGATTCTGATCTTTTATCCAATTGCTCAGCATTTTCTCCATTCATTCCATTACATTACTTCTTGAATATGATGATCTTACAGCACTTATTTCTGTTACAGATTTGGCACTTTGCTTAATCTTCTCAGCATTATCACGAATTGTGACGATAGTACTTTTAGCCAACCCAAGTCGACAACCAATATCTGTGATTCGTTCACCTTTTTCAAGATGATTTATTACATCTAACTTCAGTTTAAGTAGATGGTAGCTCGTAATCACTTTGGCTCCAAGTTGAACAGTTGTATGAAACTCCTTAAGCCAAAAAAAAAAATTGTAGGGTAAGCCCTATGCATTTCGCCCACTTAGTGGGCGAAATGCATAGGGCTTACCCTACAATTTTTTTTTTTGGCTTAAGGAGTTTCATACAACTTTTCAGTTTAAGTGTTATTGTTTTTCTTTGTCTCTTCATTGGGGTTGCAGCAGGATACAAAGATTCATGTTTTTTACTCATTTTCTGAATCCACCCGAATCACATGCACAGTGTAACAACTGCGCAGCAGAGACCATGCAGACGGAATGCACATGCACTCTTGGCAATGTTAATAAAATATCACTACGAATTCATAATTAACCGAGTTCGTTAAAGCAAAAATACCTAAAACAAACATGCATAAAATGAGAGTTACCTGTAATAGCATTTACAATTTGTGCAATCTTTGCAAAAAATTCATATTAACACTTCCATCAAATTAAAACCTGTAGGAATATAAAAATCAGAATAAAATCACTTGCCTTAGCAAAGACTGCCCGTGACCCCACTAAAATCCTCTCATCACCCCCAAGGGGGTTGCAACCTGCCATCTGAGAAACACTGCTCTACATTTACCAACACATGGAAACCTCACCCCTCTATTCCCTCCCCACCTGCATTACCCACCTCAGCACCATAACCCTTCCAAAAAGTTTGTGTACTCAATCCCCTCTCCTCTTTAACCGTACTGCCAGTTCTTTCCCTCCAGCCTCAATTTAAAAACATTCGGATTAAAATATAAAACAAATGGTAAAAAATAGAAGGGTATTGTATGCAAGGCATTCTTCTCAGATTTTTATGCTCTACCAAACTAAAAAAATGCAAAATTCTACAACAAACCTTTCTTGATTTATAAGGAAAATAGTTTTTTTGGGAATTCCAAATTTTTTTGGGTATTTAAATTTAAAAACTTTGTGTTTTTGGAATTTTCTCATTAATTGTGATCCAATGAGAGAATTCATGCAAATTTCAAGATCCTAGGGCTGGAGATTTTTATCAGTCAGTCAGTAACAACCATCTGCATATATAAGATTCTATTTCTGTTCAAAAAAATGAAAAATGAAATTTCCGAAAAGTTTTATTCCAAGTTAAAGCAACAGATGACTATGTTTGCTGGGTTCTACAATCATGCTTTACAAGTTGGTGACTTTATTTTATTTCAATATCAACATGTCACGCCGCACATCATTTATCTAAGCATTTTTCTTAAATTAAATCGCTAAACATAGAATCATTATTTTTTGTTCTAGTTTATGAAAATTAGCATGTTATATTTAATACAATGTTACGACAATTGATGTAACACAGGAGTTGGGAGACAATGCTTATTCGTGTAACACAGCAGGTCAATAGGATGATCTTAAAAATATTGTAGTTTCCCTTTCAATTTATACTACTCCATAAACAATTTTGTGTACATTTTCACATTGTCCCTATGTGTGCAAGATATCTCAAGAAATTCCAGAGGGAGTAGTCATTTTTACAGGGTTAAATTTCTCATACCTTGTCCTCAGAATGGTAAAATTTTGGTCGGCCCATTAGACAGTTCTAATCCCAAAACGATTTTCTCAACTCATGTAACACAGGAATAAATGACACGTAGGAACTTTTTTAAACTAAGATTAAAATATTTTTAAAAAATGCAAAATCAAGGCATTGATGAAGGATTGCACGAACGATTGGATTTTCATTTTATCATTGCCAAGATAAGAATCTCATTCTATAACTTACGTAAATCAACTAAGAACGCGAAAGTAGATGGATTTTAATGTTACATCATCTCTATTGGTTTATTATGCATAATTATGATCACTCTATAGAGTCATTATCTACTTATGCAACGTATTTTGTTGAATCTCTAAAAAAAGGTCAGTGGAGATGTTAGTGATGAGGCTGATAATCCCTCCCTTTGAAAAATTCCTGGATACGCCACTGGCTGCACATCCATAGAAAATCATGATATAATAAGTCAATTTAAAATAATGAAATGAAAACCATCATGATGTTGGCTGCTATGAGATGCAGTTGAGCTGAAAATTGTCTGCACATTTAAACTCACCCTTCCAAAAATATGTTCACTGGAAGATAGGTGGTGGAATCATGCTAAAAATTTCCACATGCTCTCTCCCTGTATTTCTGGCTATGCAGAATGGCTGCCCAGTGGAGAAGTATTGGATATTATGCCGCAGCATAACTGTTATCAGTCTGTGGTTAGTGAGCAGCACTCGGACTGATGAATGGGTACTGTTGTGCCATTCTTTCATCTTTTCTGTATTGTGGTTTTCATTAGTTTTGCATTTTTTTTATTTGTTATTTATTTTTTTGTGAAATATTTTATATTCTTTGAGATATTTGCCCCTCTTATAAAATGGAGAATAGTGTTGAAGATATACTAAGAGAACCCTTTTCAACATGAACCTATGCTGACAAGTTGAAAATTATGGAAGAAGGTAACCATTGCCAAGCTCTTCCAAATCTACTTCGTAAACATAGATGCAAAATCTGAATACAAAAGGCACTAGGGATTCCACCCCTGGTCTTGGCCCCCTTGATGCTCTTCATAATGATTAGGCTAATAACAGCATTGGGTTCCCTCCCTTGTGTGAGCATTCAGTGTGGAAGAACTTATGGCTATAATAATCTAAGAGGTTGATTAACCATAAATGCAAACCAACAACAACAGCTCCACCCCTGGTACCTATGGCACCCAATCCCATGCCTCATTTTGCAAGCCATATTTGCCTGCACCATGGGCTATATGCATCAACCCCTCCCTCCGCATGCTCCAGGTAAAATGGCACTATGAGCCTTTATTTTGGCTTGTAATTCTTGGTAAAGTCATTGGGAAGGAAAAGTACTAGTGTAATTACTTACAGACCAACAATTCATTTACTAAATCTACTGCATGGGGGGGAACACATTGAACGTGGGAAGGAACCAAAACACTTCAACCAACTTACCCAACCTGGTGGGGCCAAGTCCAACCTAGTTCCAAAGGAGTAGTAGTTCCATTTCCTTGGCACTGTTAGCAGAAATAGCCTAGAGCCCCTGGATAAGTTTCTCATACCTCCCTCAGGGAGAGAAGTGCTGACTATTGGCTCCATATAAACCAGGTGGTCATATTGAAGCAAACTCTCCATATGTAAACACGCTGTATTCAGTGTTTTTAGTTCTCATTTTTGAGAAAATGGGTGGCTGCTCTGCCAAGGATTGCAAAAATAGTGCACAAAAAGGATGTAGACCTTTTAGGTTACCATTTGGTAAAGAAAATGAACCGAGGAGAAAGCAGTGGCTACAACACATTGGCAGAAAAAATTTTCCGTCTTCTGAATACATATGCGAGGTAAGTGAGCTTGTTGCCAATCCTTTTTAAGTATTTTCACAAATTCATATTTATTTTTACTTTGTAATATAACTTGTAGGTGCACTTTATGCAAAAGAATAGACGATCGAAAAATACTCAAATGGGATGCAGTTCTCACTTTGTTTTTCCACAAATAAAGTCAAAACCACCAAGAAAACTTCCAGCTACTGCAACATATCGCAAGAGTACCGTAATGGAACTAACAGCAAATACTGGTGAAAGTAGTAAGTATTACAACGTTTTCGTTAGTCCCTTGCTGTAAATACTTATGTATGCTTTTTACATGCATATTGGTAAAGATACTGCTTCTAAATTTTAGGCTTCTCTCATCATGAGCAAACTTTAGTGGACCATACACAAAATAGCAGCGTGGATATTCAAGTTGAAGAAACAGATATGGATTATTCAGGTATTTACCTACTTAACTTTACCGAAGCATAACCTAGAAGCTATGTAGGCATACTACATTTACCTTATTACATCTTCGTTCTCTAAACACTCTAATATTCACTTTTACAATACTAGAGGACAAAATGACATGTACTTAAATCACACCCACCTTAAAAAAGCAGCAATGGGTGTTAAAGAATTAAGAATGTGACTTTATAATAAATTACCTTACAATTTGAAAATATTTACCAACAACATAAAATTTAATACATGTTAAAGAACTCCTACTAAATAAACTATACTACTCAATAAGTGAATATTTTGATGATAAATTATATTAATACTTTGTATCTCACTCTTACCTCTGTGGAAGTGACTTGCACTTTTATCATATTTTTGACTTGTCCTATACACCATGTATTGCTGTCGCTGGATAAATAAAAATTATTATTATTTGTTTACTATCATTTTATAAATAAACATATTGCATTATATTCATATTGTTTATTTGCTTATTTAATCTATCTCCTAAACCTTTGAGATTTATTACAAACTAATGTATTGCCCGTCATAGCTCTCCCTCTGTATTTCTTTCCTCCCATCCTTTTCTAATTCTATACCTCCCTTACTCTCTATGTACCTTCCATTTTATATCCCTTTCTTCTTATCTCCCTCTCCACATCCCCCTCTCTCTTACTCTACATCTATATAGTCTCTTAATTAAGCAAAAGAATCCCAACTAAATCTCAGTTCCATAAGGATTGCGGCATTTTGCAAAAAATCCTACGATAATTTAGGGCAATCTATGCACTCACTCATATATATATATTACACGTATATGGGTTAAGACAACAATGAATCTTGAAGTTGAACAATGACTTGGTCGCAAGGCAACATCCCATTTAAAAGCTGATATTTTCCCAAAATAGGCAATTTAAATGTTTAATATGAGAGATTTTGAATGGTATGCCAAAAAAGATTAATAGAATAAGAAACTTCATTAATTTTACTAATACAGTTCAAATTCGAAGATCATACATCAATTTGTTCTGATTTTAATTTCCAAAAGAATAAAAGCCTGCACTTTAAAAAAGTAAACTTTTTTACGTGCTATCTTATGGGAAATGGAAATCACCCGCCCGCCTGGAGTAAAACCCGGGTCTTTTTTCGTATTTTAAAAATTTTATTTCTATCAAACATTCATGCAAAATTGCAACCTTCCACCTAATCTGGAAGTTTGTTAAAAAGACATTAAAAAGTGCCATTGATGATGTCAGCATTAGACAAACATCTAGGCTTTTATTATTCAAATTATAATAAATTAAATAAAAAATATATTCTCGCTAGGTGTGCCCGGACATCCAAGGACACCCTAAAAAAAGAGGACATGTCCAGGAAAAACCGGACGTCTGTTACCCCTACTCATTGGGAGCAATAGTTGATATGAGGAAACAAGCAAGTTTGCTTCAATATGGCAGACGTCAAAGTGGTAGAATCCAGGGGCTCTAAAATGGACGAATGTCTTTTAGCGTAATATTACCACTTCATATTTTCATTGATATCTCTGTAATTATTAGTTTCCGGGGGTCGGGAATAACATAATTGTAAAGGATTGAAATTTTAAACCAATATTATGAATTTTTATCTAGATATAGAATTTCGGAAACAGAAGAAGTATATCTGAAATGAAAATTTAAAATCTGGCAAACTTTGGCAGGCAATCAGTAATTAGGACTTTTTCTGCACAAACAAACAAATTTAAGAAAATATTGATCAAGAAAAGAAGCAGAGAAGATTTTTTTTTGTTATTACCGTATACCTTTTTAGATCTCGGAACAGTAAATAATATGTTGCTATTTACGGCTAATGTTGTTCAACATTTGGTAAAAAATAATTTGTGATGATAAATCCGGAGTCTCTGCTGCTGTTAAATTGGTTATTTTACCAAAACAAGGATTGAGTTATAGCATAGTTATAAAAATACATTTAATAGGCTAAGAATGCTTTCTGTAAAAAGCAGATAAAAACATTCATTACTTATTACGTCTACATGTGAAATATTTTTTCAAACAAAAAATTCACCAATATAAACATTCCTATCATTATATATCACAGGGCATGCTAATCGTTAATGTCATGAAAATCCGTTTGATATAAGCCAAAATGGAATTTAGGTGATCTTGCAAGGGGGGGGCAAAACACAAAAATGCCTAACACACAGGGGCATTTTTGAAACCCGTGAAAATTTTACTTAACCGGCCTCCAGGTGACGACAAATCTACACCAAAGAACCATATTCTATTGAATATTCTATTGAAATTAGCCTAGGGTACGTTTGTCTTGAGTTTTTCACTTTGTGTATGATGATTGTTTTTCCCTTGAAGCACGGTAAAATGTACTCTGACAGGCTTTGCTTTGATGGAAATAAAAAATATGTATTAATCTTTGATTTGCCTAATTTTCACGGAACGATTAACGTCGAATATAAATATTGCATGTTTATAATATATTTAAAATACCCACCTTTAACGAACAACCATGAATGTGTACATTTGCATTGGCAGAACATTTTTCAGGTAAAAATACATAATGAGAAAACAACTAATAAAATTCCTACAAATTCATTTATTTACAAATACTATTAACAAAAACAGAATAGTCATTCTCAAAATCAAAGAAATTAATTTTTAAACAAAAATTGCAAACATCTTGTGGCAGCTCCAAACTTTTCTACTTCTTGGTCCATAAATATTTTTTTGTTTTCATTTACATGTTTCCTATGTATGCTTAACTTGCATAGCCCAAACAAACGATCATCACCCATAGTTAACCTTAACCAAGTCTTTACTCTCTTCATTGTACTAAAACTTCGTTCTATCGTACAAGTAGAAACAGGCAAAGTTAATACAAATAAAACTGCTTTCCTAATAGCCGGGTAAAGGTCTGTGTGATCAATGAAATCAGTTATGCCATTCTCCAACTCAAAATCCACCTTACTTGACCACATATCATACCATGTCATCGCTTCATTTTCCAAATTATCGATTTCATAAATTACGTTAAGATTCAAAATTCTGTTTTTATATTCCTGTCATCCCAATTGACTCATTTGTTTTGGACGGAGTATAAAAAGATTGAAATGCTTCTCCTTTTTTGGAGAAAATCGGCATTCAAGCGATGAGATAATCAAGTCTAAATGTGGAATAAAAACAGAACTATGATAATAATCCTCCACAGGCAAATCTTTGAAATTGGATCGATAGGTCTGGCATGCACATGTTCTTGGTAGCATTAGATTAATGTTCAGTTTTTTGGCTAGATCCTTAACTTCCAAAAAAATGTCGTTAAAATGACTATCAACATTTTGTCTGTGATTTCAGAGCACTATTAAAAGCTTTAGTATATACTCATGAACTTTCAAAATATCCAACTGAATGGTCTGAAGAGCTTGCGTTACCAGTTCTAGTATTGATGAATAGGTCGATATAATAATGAGACTGGGCAAAAAACTTGTTGTGTTTGTGACATTGACTAGTTGATGCGCCTCTTGGGATGCTTTACCAAACTCTGTTTCAGCTATTTGGTTTAATTTTTCATGAAATTTCAAAAGGTTAGGCGTGAAAATTCTAATACTTTTGTACTTAGCACTCCAACAAGTTTCGCATAGCATCGGTATTGACGGAATTAAAGATCTTCTTTTAGGATTGCCACTAAAATAGTTTATAATGGCTTTGACTGAGCCAATGGTGTTCCTTATTTCTGGAACTGCATTTAAATCATGTACAACTAGATTTTGTCTGTTTGCAGAACAATGCACGAAAATGGCTTTAGGACATATTTCTTTAACAATGCTCTGCACTCCTCTCTCCTTCCCAGCCATTGTTGCACACCCATCATACCCTTGTCCAATTACGTTTTCAAGGCGCAGCCCGAATTGTGTAAATTTATTCATTATAGTTTCAGCAATAGACTTAGCATCAAAACTAGTAAGGGTTGCAAACCCCAAAAATTCTTCTTGTATCATGTCCTTACTGTCTACAAATCGCACACCAAGAGACAATTGTTCTTTACCTGATATGTTAGTGCTTCCATCTGCCAATATAGAAAATCCGACTGATTTATTGACTTCTGCAACGATTTTCTGCCTAATGTTCTCTTCACAGTGTCCAATCAGCTAATGTTCTATTTGCACCGATGTGTATCGAGCATTAGTTGGAGAATTTTCTAAATGTTTACGGAGTGTTTCATCCCCTGCTTCGATCCAAAATTCCTCAAGGCTTTACACATTCCCAATATTGCTGGGTTTTCCACGAAGTGCAATGTCGTGAGTGCCACAAAATATGAGAGTGGATAATATGGGAAACAGCATCTTTCTATTTTATTCAACTTTTAGCCTTGATGAACTGTCAATTTGACAAACAATATTCTGTTCTGGGTTTTTCTTTATTTTAAAAACATTACTGGCATCTATTTGTGCATATTTGTGCCAGGAACTCGAAAGATGATTTTTAGCACTCTGATGAAACTTTCTATTTTTTGAATGGCTTATTCTCGCCATCCATAGTTAACGTGTTAGTTTATTAGGCATTTCCAGTTTATTCCCATTTAAAAGTAAAATCTAATGAAATATTTACGTTTTTCATATTTCCAGGGAGGGGCAACTGCCCCTCTTGCCCCCCCCCCCCCCCTGCTGACGCCCATGTAGGTGATGAAATTTAAGTGACCTATATTGGTAACACTGACCTATTTTAACATAAATGTATTTTAATATAAATGTATATAGATGAATATGAAGCCAAGAATAGAAATCAATTCTCTGTAACATACTATAATGTGAATTATATATTTTTTAATTTTCAGTCCACATAAAATATTGTTTCATTAAATTAAAATTTATTAGTTTTATTCAAAAAAAGTGCAATATATCCCCTCTCAAAATAGTGCCATAAACGGACATTTATTTCTTTAATTACCATGTCACCCTATATAAACAAATTCTGATGAGTTCATTATATAAATTTCTGCCAAATTTCAATTTTCTATCTACATTCTAGATCGAATTATTTGTGTTTTAATAACTTTACACTCAGACAAACAAACGGACAACATAGCATATTTCAGCTCAATAGGTATCCCTTCTCGTAAATATCACAGCAAACTATGAAAATCATTTCCCTCTACTTCCATCTTTCTCTCCTTCCCCTATTAAAAGCCTTCAAATGCATGCTTAAACACATAAGAATTTGAATAACAATAGGATTTTGAGGTTTAACATTGTAATTGGTAGGCAAGGCAACATCCCATTAAAATGGTAAGATTTCCCCAAAATATGTGAACTAAACGTTTAACATGAGGGATTTCAAACTGTAGGTGAAAAAGATGAACAGAATAAGAAACCTTGTAATTTTTTCTTTAAAATGGTTTATATTTAAAGGTCATGAGTCAATGCTTTGTAATTTAATTTCAAAAAGAAGAAAAGTCTGCACGTCAAAAAGTCGATTTTTACGTGTTATCTTATGAGAAATGCAAATCATCCCCTGGAGTCGAACCCTAGACGTTTTTCATAGATTTCCCAAATTGATTTCGGAGATGATAGAGGAGGCTTTTGCATCAAGACCATCTTCAATGTTGATGATACAGGAATCTTCTGGAAGAAGATGCCCAGAAGAACGTTCATTGCACGTGAAGAGAAGACATTTCCTGGATTTAAAGTGGCATTGGCTCACTTTAATGCTTGGTGGAAATGCAGCTGGTGACTACAAATTGAAGCCACTCCTATCGCTCTGAGAATCCACAAACTCTTAAGAAAAGGAACAAGTCTGGCCTTCCAGTGATTTGGAAGTCATATTCCAAGGCTTGGGTTACTGCTCCTGTGTTTGAGGACTGGATCGACCACCATTTTATCCCTAAGGTTGAACATTATTGCTGATCCCAGAACCTACCTTTAAAGGTGATATTGTTCCTCGACAATGCTCCTGGCCACTCTCCTGGACTTGGATGCATGAGTGAAGTTTGTCTTCCTGCGTCCAAACACCACCTGCCTAATTCAATCCATGTATCAAGGAGTGATCACGATGTTCAAGGCCTATTACATTTGATGTTCCTTTGCCAGTTTGAATGCAGCTATGAAGGAGGACATTGATCTGACAGTGAAGGACTTTTGGAAGGCCTTCAATATCCTAGATGCAGTGAGGATCATAGGGGACTCGTGGGCTGAAGTTGCATGGGAAAACAAAGAAGGACATCTGGAAGAAACTTTGCCCTTTCTTCTTCATGGAGGTTCAGGACTCAGAAGCTGCTCCAAAAGTCGATCCCATTGCCCAGGCAACAGAGGAAGTCATCACTATGGCAACGGAACTTGATTTGGAAGTCGATGCTGAAGATGTCTTCGAGTTGCTGAACTCCCATGATCAGGAGCTCATGCTTGATGACCTTGTTGAAATTCAGAAGCAAAGCAACCTTGAAGAAGCTGAGGAACCTGAGCTTAAGGAGAGGATCATGATGGTTTCGAAGTCAACTGAGGGGCTTGGACTTATTGAAGCTGGCATGAAGGTTCTTGAGGACATTGATTCGAACGAGAAGCAAGCAGCAACAACTAGACAAGGAATAAAGAGGCTGCTTGCTTGCTACGAGGAGATTCTGAGGGAGAAGAAGAGCTCTTTGTCTCGCCAGACTTCAGTGCTTGATTTCTTGAAGTCATCTTCAAGGACTCATGCATAGCCACCTGTATTGTTGGACATTGGAGATGATGATCCAGATGACCTGCCTACAGTTCAAGAGGAAGTGCCTCCTCCTCCTTAAATTGTCATTTGTTTGTCAGATTTAATATTTTTGTAAATTTTTATAAGAACATATAAATATTTCTTTTTTTCCTGGTCAAAATTCATTGTCTGGAACCACCTTCCCCATTTTAACATGGCATTTATGGGAAAATCTGTCTCGACTTACGTCATCTTGACTAACATCATCTCGACTAACATCACCAGTCTCAGAACCAATGATGTAATTTTAGGGAATCACTGTACAATATGCTATTTAGCAAAACTAAAGCTTCATTTACAAGGTCATTCAGTTGGTAGCTGACTCTGCCTGACATGCAATTGGTGCCATTCCGATCTTGACTTTCGTTTTATGTTGATTTTGGCTTTAATTAGCTGTTTGGGTAAATTATTTTTTTGCAAATATATTTTTAAATGATTTTATTTTAACGTATTGCACCTTGTACTATTTATACACATATTACATTACCATTGCCACACATTATTACCATTACCGTTATTCAGTTAAGTTATAACACAACTTAAAACTAATGCTCTTTTTAGCTTAGTGATTATGATAAGCACACCCTGCTTCTAAATCCACCATATGTTACTGGTATAAGGACATTGATATAGTGGTCATTTTTTCTCAAGTGATTTTTGTTTAAAGTCATTACAAAAAAACAATGCTCACAACTCTCAATCAAAGCACATTTTCCTAAATAAGGCAGAAATAATAAAAATTAGGAGTCTTCCTGCGGTACTGATTCCCAAAAGAATTTAAGTCCCAATTTAATGGAAAATCACACAATTCCATGAGTTAACCATGCAGCCAGGAATATTTTTTTCATGTCTAAAAGTTACTACCTGCCTGATAACTATACACTACTGGCTAATTAATTTTTTGGGTATGGCACCACTCATTGAACCAATGAGTGGCACTTGTGGGATGTGTGCCAGGGTTTTGACAACCTAGATGCAAATCATGTAGGAATTATTGGGTTCATTTAATGGCTGGAGTCATATTGAAAAACAATTTTTAAAAACCTTTTTGTCTCCCTAGTTTTTCAAAACTGATATAAAACAGTCCTCTCTTACATTGCAGTTGTCCGTTTAAAACTTCCTTTAACTTCTAACATGAGAAATCACAAATTATAAATTATATACAACCTCTCATTTAGCTAAGTTTTTCTAACAATTCATAATACACTAGTAAAATGTTTAACTCTTTACAATTAACTCAAAATTTCCCAGTGTTAAATAGAAGGAACTAATGGGGAAAACTAAAAAATCAATTATTACAGTCATTCACAGCCAGTACTGAAACGTAGTTGCCAGAACCCGTATAAAAAGTTTGGGAATATTGGTAATGTTCCCATAAGAGACATACCTTCTAATCATACACATAAACAGGCAATGGGCCTATAATGCATGAAAAGTAGTGTTTAGAATAAATAGGATGAACTAGATGAACTTTCTGGGTGCCATGGCAAACTGCCAACTGTGATTTGTCAAGACTTGCTCATAAATACTTCCTTAACACGTACACAACAGTATGACCCACTGGTGAGTCAGGGACACCACTTATCGTGGCCATCGTGCCCCACTGGTTAGACACAAAGACTAGGCTTTATATAGTCTTCACTCAGGCTACTAGGAGCAATTTGCAGATGTAGCAACAGTAAATATTAGATATGCCAATTTTCAAAGTTGGAGACCATAAAAACTTAAAACACTCAAAGACATACAAGAAGGGATTCAACTCCACCGCTGACAAGCAATAAACCTCATGTAGTGATTGTGTCCTGCAATGGGTCCCAGCTGGTTAGACCCTCACCCTGGGTGATACATTGGAGGAGCAAGAGGTACATGTATTTAGAAAAAACCTTTATTCCAGTTTCACTCACATTTTTCACCCTAAATCCAATCACAAATGCAGGATACAGCCACCTACAGCTGGTGGATCATAACCAGAGGCGCATTACGCTATGGGTGCACCTGGGCACTCTCCTAGGGCCTCAGATTTCTAGGGTCCCCATTTCAGTTGCTTTTTTAATATGTTCATCAAAAATTGTAGTCAATAAAATAAGATTTTAATTAAATTGCATTAAAAATTCTAGTTTTACTGGTAAATTCCAATTTCACAAACTAGATACAAGGAAATGATAGACATGTCACTCGCTGATGGAGCTGGTACCCCTGTTGAAAAGAGGGTCTCAACTAGGGTTGCCAGGCATCCTGCTTTTTGCAGGATTGTCCCGACTTGATAAGGCTTTTCCCACATCCTGACTTATATATGAAAGTCTCACTTTTTAAACAAAACTGCTCAACACTGAAAATTTTAAACAGAATTTGGATACTACCAACCAGCACTGACTAGGTTTATAGTGCTACATACAGTTACTCCATTGCATAAACAACGCTTTCTGCTCCGAGTGTACTACACATGTTTGGCCTGGTGAGCGGCCACCCACTATATGTCTAACTCCTTTGCTCTTAATACCATTCCTTTCTATCTTGTGCAGGGCTGTAGCAAGGATCTTGGCACCCGGGGTGAGGCAAAAATACAGTGCCCTCCCCTCTCCATACCTCACTTGAGTTAAGGAGTAGAAGTGATCGTTACGCTCACGTTCAATCCTTCTTCGTAAATTATCCATTTCTTTTCACTAACAAAATGCTGTCCGCTCACAAAACGAAACTTAACTTATTTAGTTTAATTTGTCCATCATATATAATGCATTTCCTTTCACTCACTAAACGCTGTGTGCGAGAAAAAAAAAATGAATTCACATATCTATAAAAGATTTTGTTTACATCAGTTGCTAAGAAAATTGTTTTTGTTGACTACAATGCAATACCATGCAATAGATTTTCAAAGTTTAAAGTAAATTACGATCTAATATTTTATGAGATAAGGAGAAATATTTTTGTTTCTTTTATAGTGGCACCCCTGACTGGGTTATGTGAACCATTTTCTTAATCTTTTGACTTAAAAATTCTTAGTACCAAATTTCATGAAAATCAACCGAGTCAATAAAAAGCTGTTGCCATAAGGATAAAATTTCATTGGCTCAGCAAGAAAATTATCAAGAAACCATCAAAATTTTGTTTTTAGGAAGTAACCAAGTTGGCAAAAAATTCTTTGAGTTAATTCGTTGACATAACAATGCCAATGCATTCACCCAACTAAGAAAAACACCCGCGTCCAGAAACAGGAAAGATTATCTGCTACGGCAGTTCAGTGGTAGAATATCCGCCTGGCAAGTGGAAGACCCGGGTTCGATTCCCAGTCATAGCAGGATTTTTTTCTACTTCAAAATCATTCCCAAGAATCATGGGATTAAATATTTAATGTATGCACTATTTTCCTCTCTCTTACCCTTCCTCTCGTCTCTCTCTCTCCTTCCCCTCCCTGCCTCTTTCCCTCTGACCCTCTCTCTCCCTTACTATAATCAGAGATTACAGCTTATGCCATTCTGCATAGTTCCATATTATTCGATAAATTTCCCATGATTCTTGATGGGCAATCATGCTAGTAGGAAATATTTGACCAAAATGGAAAAACAAGAGTAAACCTACACTTCAGTGTTTATTAAAATCTAATCAGCTCTTCATATTCTAAAAGAAGTACTAAATATATATTAAATTTTGTGCTGACCTGAGTTTTTGAGTTAAAGCACCCACAATTTCTATCACATAGACACACACATACATTATCTAGATTAATATAGAAAAGAGTCATAATGTATTCAGTGGACCTTAAAAGGGTGTTTCTGTTGATATCCTGAATTCAATTTTTTCGTGATACTTTATACAAAGTATTCATGATACTTTATACAGTGTATGCAGAAAGTAAAAATAAATTTAATACTTTCATAGTTCACCCAAATAAGGGTGTTAGTTTTTGCCCCCCTTATATTAATTACACTGGATAACAAAAGAAAACTTTTTTGTTAAATGGTAAGAAGATAGTGATTCTTATAGAAATTTTTTCACTGATTTCAAATCTGTTTACCAAATTTTTCTATCACTCAGGGTTTTTAAGTAATCGAAAGATGTTTGTCATTCAAATTAAAGGTATTTTTATTATATGTAAAAAAATTTAGTATATATTTACTAACCTAAAATGTGGTTGATGTGGATTGTCTGCTGAACTTTGCTTGAGGAACATCCCTTTTAAGTGTCCAGCGGTAGTCAGCCAACATTTTTGGGCTCCATTTTCCCTGGTAGCAGTTTTTCATAGCAGAGATGTCCTGATGAAAGCATTCTCCATGTTCGTCGCTCACAGCCCCAAGGTTTTCCGGAAAAAAGTCCAAATGGGAGTCCAAAAAGTGTATTTTTAGAGACATATTATACCCCATTGCTTTGTAGGCCACAAGAAGCTCACTCATAAGTTGCCTGTAGTTTTCTGCCTTGTAGTTTCCCAGAAAGTTGGTGACTACTTTTTGAAAGATGCCCATGCAGCTGCTTCAGTTTCATTCAGTTGGATTTCAAACAAAGCATCCTTCATCAGTTCCCTTATTTGAGGAACCACAAATATTCCTCCTTTGTTTTTTGCCTCACTAATTTTCAGAAATTTATTTTTCAAGAAGAGAAATCTATGTCCATTATGATCAATCGCTTTTACAAAATTTTTCATCAAGCCTAGATTAATGTGGAATGGCAGTAAATAAATTTTTTCAGAACCAACCAGTGGCTGACTAACTACATTTTTCTTTCCTGGAGTGAGTGTTTCTCTTTTTTGCCATTGCTTTTTGATGTAGTGGTCTTGCCTATCTCTGTTATCCCATTCACACAAGAAGCAACAGAATTTGGTGTATCCAAGCTGTAACCCAAGTAACAGAGCAATCACTTTTAGACCTCCACAGACATGCCAAGAATACTTTTCATAGTGAATACTGGTTAGCAGAAGTTTCATATTTTCATACAATTCCTTCATGTGAGCAGCATGGGCTAGTGGAACAGACGGGTACCTGTTTCCATTGTGAAGCAGGACTGCTTTTAAACTCACCTTTGAGGAATCTATTAACAAACTCACTGTGCTGCTGCCCCAAGTCCTCCAGTAGAGAATCAACATCATTGCAATAAACTCCTCTTTAGAAAATAGATGTTCAAATTGCTGTTGACATTTATGGAAAAAACATATTTGAGCGCCCTGATCAAGAAGATTCCATCCTTTTAATCTTGAAGCTAAAAGTTCTGCTTGACTTTTAAATAAATTAAGATCAAATCAATGAGTTCAGACTGAGTTATCAAGTGAGGGTTAGAAGAAGTCGGGCTTTCCATAAATGCTGGATCATTCTGTATTTCATCTCCTGAGTCACTCCGGGTCTTGAAATCACCATCATATTCTTCATCTAAGGTCCATGTTTCTGGTGGTTTAGGTACAGGAAGCTCTGGACTGTAGGACAAAGGTCTGATAGCTGATGGAAGATTTGAATATTTTACAGTATGTTTAGACTTAGATGTAATTCCAGATATGTTAGTCAAGCAAAAATAGCAATCTGATGAATGGTCCTTAGGTTCTCTCCAAACCATGGGAACTGCAAATGGCATGTGACGGGATCCTTTAAGCCAGCCAGTCAGTAGTGTTACACATGAAGCACAACAGATGTGAGGGGCCAAAGATTTGTCCTGATCACCTACTTTCCATCCAAAATAAAGCTCATATGATTTACTAACTAGAGGGGTAATATTTCGCCTCTGTGCCTTAAAAGTTAACTCACCATAAATATAGCAAAAATTGTTTGGGTGACTTTTACAATTTCGAGGCATGTTTCCCTTAAAAAACACACACTACACACCAGGGGTATGAAACTCTTATTGGAGAATAGAGACCCATGTTTTACATGTAGTTTGCATGGGTCTGTTCACTGAGAAGCGCTGCAGTCACAGCTGGTTGCAGTGATCTAGGTTCACGGCGGGATGCAGGTGAACCTTGAGCGGAGCTCGCAGTCAACTTCTGCCATTTTGAATAATAGAAATCCTCCATTGCTACTTGAATATGATTCTGATATTCTGGCATATGCATATAGCAATATGTCTTTAAGATGAGGAAAATGTGCAGTGGCTGGCTGTGGTTTAAGAAGAAGTGACTGAGTGAATTTGTTCTGCTCTCCAATCAACAGAGCCTGGTAATCCTTAAAAATAGCATATATTTTTGATAAAATTTCTGACAAAATAGTTCTACAGAGTGTTATGTGAATGCATTTTGTGAGAATGCTTTTATGTTTTCTTAACAGATACCTACACAGGATACATCTCCTAGGAAGGAAGGAAGGAGGGAAATTTCTCTCGGTTTTTTGTGTGCGAGAAGCATTTTGAGTGGAAGTGTTTCTCATTTTTAGGTGTAAAGCATCGCTTGCTTTAGCTAGCTGTTCCATCCATAGCACTGGGTTTGAATATGGTACATGTCTGTTTTTCAAAAATATGCTGTAATTTTAGATTAAGTAATTGAAATTTCTATTTAAAACTTTTTGTGGTTATTCGTACAGTATACTTAGTTCTTTGAAAGTTAAACTGCAACGTAAACACCCGGGAATAGAATTGTGTTTGTAAGAGAATGAAAGAAGTATCTATACCATAGCGATGTCTCATTTTGATTATTTTATATTGTTTTATTTTTAAATATTTCGGTTTACAGAGATTTTTTATTTATTGTTTATCATTATGCATTTTCTTGTGTTCCTTGATGTTAAGATAATTCCTTTCTCCAGAACGCATTTAAGAGTATTTGTTTTTCGATCTAGAAATTGAAATGTCCATATCAAAAGTTTTCCTTGTTATTTGATAATACATATAGATCTTAAATGGCCTAACTGTGACACCTGATCATCAGCAAATACAGCTGTGCTTATAATAGATTATAAGTAAACAAACAAATTGGACATTTTGTTGTGAAATGTGATATGATATGTTTCATTTTACAAGTGGGAATGTGATCTTCAGAGAGAACTTGTTTATAAACCACAAGTGGCCATAAGTGCATTTGCCTTATGTTAGATTTACTGCACCATTTGAAGTATGCCCATTGCCTCCTGCATCAATTTCTTTAGGTTTAGCATGTAATTGTTATACTTAATGATTGATATTTTTAGAAATTCATTTTCATTTTTACAGGTGGAACAAAAAGAGAATTGTGTTCCAGGGTCCTTGGATCCTCAAGTGAAAATTCATTATTTGGAATATGTAATTAGCATTTTGAATGGCGACTTACATGTCATTATTTGTGACTGTAACGGAATATTATTATAAGTTGCCTGTGTACCACTGTGTAATGCAAAGAGTAATACATGTAATGGTCCTGTTATTCCCCAGTACTAAATTTCTTATTCTTAGCTGTTTGTCTTGTTCTGTTTTTGCTTTTTCGCCAACTTTTATATAAGCATATCTTCCCTTTGAATGGGACAAGAAAGGGTGCAGCATTCTCATGTTTTGCATATTAAAATTACTTAAGAATTCCATACAAACACGGGATTTTCACCGAAGAACGTCGAAAATAATGAAAAATCACTTTAACGTAGATTTTCGACTTGTTCTTAACGTGAAAGTTTGACGATTTCAGTATTCGTGTGAGTTTCCCTAAATACGTTTTGATGCATTAAATGTATTAACATTATAAAAGTTGGTTACAATTATTCATTTTTGTGTGTTGTATTTATGTACAAATTCATCACTTTTGTAGTTTGATAATGACTATGTACTCTCACTATGCATGATAGATGCAAATAAATTTGATTTATTAAATGCAATTCAACATTCTTTCATTTTAGTTCAATTCTTCTATCCATCAATTTTGAGCATTTGTTACAATTATTGTATTAAAATGGGAGGGGGTAAGGGACATACAGTGTTGACGTCATGATACCGAGAGCAGTGGTGCCGTCACGATAGCGGGAACCATCGTGAACACGTAGTTCCAAGCTTTCCCGGTACCATACGTATCGTCTTAGGTGAAAACCTGGGCATCGATTCATAGCATTAAGTTTCTGGTCTTTCCGTAGGGGTAGTAATCTTTGCTACACACTAAAAATATTCACCACTAAGCTAGAACTCACAGACACTAGGCATGTTTCACAAATGAAAGCTGACACTCAACTGAGAGCAAAGAGATCCAATAGCTTTTGGACTATGGTGATGTGCAAACTGACCTCATGTTAGCAGTCAACACATAAACAAACCAACATTTACAAACTAGCTATGTTTCTTTCTATGAATGCAATAAGTAATATTTATTTATATGCTAATTTATATATACATATTATTATGTCTGTTACACAAAAATGGTGGGTGATAGAAAAATTCTGACTTCATTTTTGAAATCAGCACCTAAAAATACATAAGAAAAAGTTGAAATTTTACATTTAACAAAATCTTTGTTGACCAGTGTTATCGGTCTTCACCTTGCTATAATGCAAATAGAATGCTGCAAAAATATATATTTTCAATTATAAATGAAACTGTGTGATGCCTTTTTCTTATGCAGATAAGTAATTCTAAGTACATGGGTACAACACAACCTGATAATGTATACAAATCATCACTCTTTTGTATAACCTGTTACTAAAAATATCTTGTTAGGGGGAGAGTTAACAAACTGAAGAGTGGTGATGCATATTTGTAATACGACTGTTGAAGATGCGTGGCACACATTTGTCTTTTTGTTAATGCATTTGTATTCTATCGCAACATTTTTGGACATTTTTTTGCTGTAAGTATAAATAAGAAATGATGCTTGAAAACTGTACATATAATGAAAACTTTTTAAACCGAATTTATGAAATACGAAGGAGAAACTAGCATCTTTTAGCATAGAACGTGTTATTCCGACAACTGCTAAATGAGCATCAGCAAATTCGTCGTTCGTTCGTGTTCTGTCTTACGACAGGTCCTACCAATTAATTAATTAATTGGTTTTTGACTAGGGAATATACATACACGGTGTGGTGGTTTCCCGTTGCCTTCCACACCGGACACACACACAGAAGGGAGGAGGGAAACCCGGTGCCGGCATTTGCCTGCTCTTGCGAAGAACACCAGGGGGGCCAACGGCTTAACGTCCCTTCCGAAGAACGGAACAGCTGAATTTGTGCGGTCTCCTCAAACCACGCAAACAGGGGGCCGGATGACCTTGAGAAAAAGTCCTACTCACGCAGGATTCGTACCCGATGACTTTTTCAAGCATCGGGCGAGTAGCAGCCAGCGTCCTAACCACTACACCACCGGCACAAACATTCAAAAACGACTCATGGAGGAAGGTGACAGATATTATCTTAAAATAGACAAAAGGGTGATTCTCACATTGTAAATGGACTAGGGG
Organism: Tanypteryx hageni; assembly: GCA_028673005.1. Classification (NCBI taxonomy): domain Eukaryota; kingdom Metazoa; phylum Arthropoda; class Insecta; order Odonata; family Petaluridae; genus Tanypteryx; species Tanypteryx hageni. Next base: position 184,138,851 of record CM054120.1, on the reverse strand, counting down.
ACAACCCGAGGCCCTCAAGGGTAATTGAACAAGGTCAGGGTAGTGTGCCTTTTGTCTTGTACCAGTGCCTTTGGACCTGTGGATGTGTGGGAGATGCATGAGAATTTGAAAATGGAGGTGGGGAGTGGTGGGGAAGTTCAACCTTTCATTTGCACCTTTATGCAAACTGAAAAAAGTTTTGGGTTTATGATTTTTTGATACCTTGAAAAATAACAGAACTGAAAGGCACCTTTCAGTGCAGACTACCAAGAAGTACATTTCCCTTCTGACATTTTACAGACAATTTTTACACGAAAGGCCGATTTGCCCCCTATGTCTGTCATCCGGAGTGGTCAACCCCTTCACCCCCCCCTCCCATTGCTACAGTGCTGATCATGTGCACATCTCACCTGCCACTTGAAACTGATTTTACTCTATGTAATAGTTTTGCGTGCTAATACTATGTAAGGTTAGGTACGTTAAAGGTACCGTCACTTGTACACTGTACATGTAGTTTGAAAAAAATCGATCCTAATAATTATATAAAAACCAAATGATTTTCATACAATTTTGTCTTGAATTTGATTTCATATAAATGTCTGGACTTAATATTTTTAAAAATGTGTAGATGTCCTGATTTGTGATTTCAAAAATCTGGCAACCCTAGCCTTACTGCTTAATTTGTTTTATGCTCTGATTCTATACACTTAGCTGATGCCAGTATCGGCTTTGTTTATAAGATCTTCGAGACACTTATTCTTTGCGCCCATCTAGCCGACCACTAGACCCAATGAATGTAAACATCTCTCCTCAAGATCCAACTGGATCTCTCTGACCCTTTTCTAAGACAAAGAGGCCAACTGTACTCCTAAGATGTGATAAAGTTTACGTAAGGATCCTGAGCTCAGCTTACGGTTTTGGCCATATCATGACTGTGAGGTGGCAAACCTGGTCTCTGCATATAATATTCGGCCTGGCTTTCCCAGAACATATTTCCTTCTAGGTTCCACCCTGACTAGGGTGTTAGAGGTTGAGGATGCAAAACCAGGAAATTTTCTATTCTGAGAACAAAAATTCCGGGACATAACTGGGACAAATACAATTTAAAGAATTTGCAGCAATTAAATGCAGTAAAATATTATGTTAGGTATTTCGTATTATTTGCAACCATTAATATTATAACAGTAAAATGGAACGATTGTAACTATTTTTCTATTAACAGTTTTTACAGTCTTTATTTTAAAAAACTTAAACATATAATATTATTTTTTTGCATAAAAAATCCATATCATGATTGCATGAAAAACTTAAAATTTGAGCAACTCTTGAAGAATTAATTGCTATAAAAGTATAAATCATCATCACATGAAAAACTCAAAAGTTACAGATGACTTTTAAATTATAAACCAATATTGAGTGAAAAATACACCCACTTTCCGCTTAATGCTGAAAATAATTTAATACCTTTTCTGAATTGTGCTAGCATGTTCCACATTAACGCTCTTCAATGTTTCTGGTGTAATTTATGAAGCCCACTGCGCAGCACCTCTGCACATTTACAACACAAGACGTCAGTATTTGCAGTTGCTTGATGGTTCTGTGTACACTTGTTTATGTTTTAGTAGGTCAAAATAAAGAGTGAACTTTGTTTAAATTATATTTTCCCTTTAAATAAAAATACCATGAGTGATAACTGGCAGTCAGAGGAGAAAAAAAGGAAAAACTTAACTCTCGAGGTTAAATTAGAGGTTTTAAGTCAACTAAAAGCTGGAAAGCACTAATATTTGTTTGTTTTTTGTTTTTGCTCCCTTTTTGATTTTCAGTTTTTTAAAATGTAATACCAAGATATTTGAATTCATCCTTTATTTGGTCTCATTCCATGTTCCTTTATTTATCAAGCACGTGATAATTCTTTTATGAATCGATTTTTCTTTATCAAAACATAGAAGGTTTCGATCATTTAGATATATGATTTTGTTTTTGTCTTATTGTTTGCCTTCTCTTAATTGAACAGTATCTTCAGCCATGATGCTTATGTTATTATGTTCCAATTTTCTTTGTGTTAATAAAATTGTGGCTATATAGTGACTATTGCCTCACCCTGTATATATAAGTACATGCAGGTATCTTCTTCTACTCTAATTCCTATTCCTTAATGCTCCTGCACGATTTATTCCGCGTGAGATCAACATGTGTTCCGTAAAATGAATTCTGCTCTTAATTTATATTCAAGTTTTACTGTTCAATTTTAAATATAATTGCAATATTCTATTCTATTCTACGCTACATAATATGGTTAGCAAAGAATACTTTGGTGTATTATTTATATACTACTACCTATTTTCATTTCCATTAATAGAATCTCGGGAACGAATTAAATCTTATAACGTCATTACTTATGGAAGTACATGTTCCGAATAGTGCTGTTTCAGTTAGCGCTTGATTATCCTGGCACCAATTAAGAGCGTTAATCGGGGAGTGGGTGTACACATCATTATCAAGTGCATAACTAATAAATTAAAACCATATGGTAATATATAACCAATAGTGCATTAAAAACTCAAATTGTTATTACGTGTCCAACTAAAAAATCAGATATGATATATTCAAATAATAATCACATAACAATACCAATCATTATTCCATGAAGAACTTATGAATTTTTTGTTATAAAAATTATGAATGAAAATCTTAAAATTTCATTTTATTTTTGGCTGAGCCTTATGCAGCTTTTAATACTTTATCATTTTCTTTGGTGGAATTCATAAATTCTTTACAATTCAGATGTTTTATACTAAGAAAGCATGTAGCTATTGAGATTTGCAATCTATTCCATTCACCAGTCCATTGGATGTGTAATAAAGAAAATATTCTCTCACAGCCTGAATTGTGATTCGAAATTTTAAACAAATATGAGTATAATCTTACAAATTCACTTATTTGATGGCTAAATTCCATTTTCTTAACCCTCTGGGCATTACGTTTTTTCCCCTATGTGTAAGTGCTAGCATTGGGTTTTTTCTGGTTTTCGTTAACATTTCTTATTCTGTGACTGACAAAAATGTAGAAATTTTATTAGAACTAAATTAATTATTTTAAAATTTTTTTCAAATTTAAGAATATAGTTATATACAATATCACAATTATATATAATATTATCATAATTGCATTGCATAACTCATAATTACAGTACATTGTACCATAACATCATTACATCCATCAAAATTATATGACATTATATCATAAAGTCATAACAGAGCCAAGAAAAAACTAAAGCCATTTATTGGCAGAAAATAAAATCCATAATATCGGCAGAATGGAAAACAAATTCATGATTGTGTTCCATGAATTTGCAACCTAGAAAAAGGCACTAAAAACGTGAGAATGCGCTAGGCACGTTGCCAACGTTTTGGTGAAGTTCGTGACAAACGCTTTCAGCATGCGAGAAATGCTCGGAGGGTTAAAATCCAATTTTCTTTGCAATTCATTGTTTCCCAACTTTTGTTAATTTCAATTTCATTGAAAATATTTCCCTCAATGCCAGTTTCAAATGCAAGCAGTGAAAGTTCTTTTTCCGTTTTGACCCGAGTTAAAAATTATCTCAGTAGTAATTTAGGTCAAGAAAAACATAGCAGTAATTGATTTTTTAAGAGTGTCGATGGCTATGGTCATTTTGCACTGTCATCAAATGGACATATGTACACATAGAAGGGAGGGGAGAAACCTGGTGCCAGTATTAGCCTACTCTATACAAAAAGCACCAAAGGAGCTTTTACGAGCAGCAGGCGAGTAGCAGTCAGTGTACTGGTATTGCCCCAGTTGCTCGATTTTGAATGCTCGAATCTCGCTTGCCATGAAACCCAGTTGCCATTAATCCCACTTGCCATAGTCCCAAATGCTCGAGTAGCAAAAGCTCAAATTCCCAGTTGCCAGAATCCCACTTCCCATAGTAAAAACTGGGATGGGGAAAAGAGGGGTATTTACAGATATGCAGCAAAAACGAGAATGGAAGGAGGAGGAGGGGAAAGGGGGGAGGGCATAAGGTACGCTGAGGGAACATAGTCGACATTGGTATCAATCGACAAAGAATTTCAGAACGATTACGAATATGCAGCGCAAAAACTAAAATAAGGGGGGAAGGAGGTGGGAGGGAAAAGGGGAGAGGGAGAAGGGTACGCTAAGGAAACAGTCGACATTGGTATCAATCAACAAAGAATTTTATAACGATTATGGATATGCAGCGTAAAAACGAATATAAAGGGGGGGAAGGAGAGGGGGAAAGGAGGGGGGGAAGGGGGAGAACGAAAGGTATGCCAAGAAATCACAGTCGTCATTGGTATCAATCGACAGAATTTTATAAAGATTACAAATATGCAGCGTAAAACTGAAAAAAAAAGGGAGGAAAGGAGGGAGGAGGTACGCTAAGGAAACATAGGCGACATCAAGCAAAAGACAATTTTATAACAATTACGAATATGCAGCAAGGAATGAATGATAAAGTGAAGACGTAATAATTGTCCTAATCTCAGTTCCCCTACTCCCTCTTCCGCTATTAGGTAAATGACAAAAGTTAAAGAAAATTGTATTTCTTTAGAATCAGGAATTTTTTATCTAATTCTATATTTAGTTCTCCTTTTCTATTGTTTTCGCTACTTCGTAATCCATATTTATTACTGTTAATAAATCCAAATTTATTATGGATGAAAATAGTAACTTTATCAAGTGGTAAGTTTTACTATAATTTTTAATGGTTGGATTTCAAATAATGAAAAATTCTAAATACTTAAATGATTTCACGTGAAAGCCAATCAAGATAAAAACATATTTTTCCGTTTTTTTCATATTAAAATAATATATCTTTGGAGAATAAACATAGACATATATATATATATATATATATATATATATATATATATATATATATATATATATATATATATATATATATATATATGGATGGCAACAAGGTGTTGGGATGAGGAAACCCAGTGAACACTCACCAATCAGACGACTTCAGGTTGGCGAGGCCCCGGGGATGTTGAAGCGACACACGTAAAAGAACACTAAAACACAGAAACATCACAAACGTAGAAGCTTTCGGAATTATTCCTTCATCAGCTACAGAGAGAGAACTGATGGTGGTGACACTGGGTGGAGGCATGGGGGTGGAAGGGTAGTGTGGAAAGGTCGAGGATTGGAGGATACGGAGGGGGTTGGGGATTGGTAGGGGGTTGGGAGAAGACAGAAAGGGAGTGAAAAGCTATCGAAGGTATATATATATATATATATATATATATATATATATATATATATATATATATATATATATAAATAAATGCAACGAGAGGTTGAGAGGGATAGGAAGGAGCCAGTGAACACTTACCATATGGTGGTGGACATCCACAGCGATAGAGGAAGGCTCTTTCACTCATCATTCTTCTACAACACACTCCACGTTCCTCGACGTTGTTAACCTCCTTCTCCGTAATGGACGCATTGGCACCTCGGTGCACATTAAAGATACCAACCACCTACAATACCTCCACTACACCAGCTGCCACCCACAGCACACAAAGAAATCTCTTCCGTACTCCCTTGCCAGGCGTGGCCTTAGAATCTGCTCGGATAGCACCTCGCTATCCGATTATTGCGCCTTACTCCTTAAGGTTTTCCTCAATCGAGGATACCCTGCCGACTTAGTCCGCAATAAAATATATCGCGCCATCTCCACCCCCTCCAGACACCCACCAATCTTGAACCCACCCTCGAAGACAGAAGTCCCTCTGACTCTCACCACAACCTTTCACCCGGGGCTGCACGAAGCCCTAAATAACATCCTCGCGGCTGCCCATCCAATTCTCCTTAACACACCCACAACTACGCTACTCTTCCCTAAGCCCCCTATGATATCCTTCTGCCGACCTAGGAGTCTTGGCGACCTGCTATGGCGCAAGGAACTCCCCACCGGTCTTCCACCTTCCCCCGCAGGTTCCTCCCCTTGTAAAAGACCACGTTGCCTCACTTGCCCCATCTTAGATACTTCTTCCTCATTTACCAGCCCCGTTACTCAAATCTCCTATCCTATCTTATCCCGCAGCACTTGTACCTCCAAAAACGTAATATATCTTCTTACCTGCACACAATGCCCTGCGTTCTATGTAGGCCTCACAACCACACCCCTTAACATCAGCATGAACGGCCATCGGAATACCGTCTCTCTTAGGCGCCCCCTTCCGGTGGCCAACCATGCGTTAACCCACTCCCTTCCCTTCAATAGCTGCTTCACAGTAAAAACTATTCGTGCTCTTCCAAGTAGTTTCCCCGCGCCACAACTCCGTCAATGGGAACTAGCCCATATTGACATCCTCCGCTCCCTCTCCTTACCAGGTTTAAACCTTCGCTAACACTCCCACTCCAATCACCCCCCTTTTTTCCTTTCCTCTTACCCCTCTTTCTCCTTCCCCCTCTTTCCCCTTCCCCCTCTTTTCCCGAACCCCTACCTCCAGTGTTACGCTTATTTTAGTCTTCGTTTTTCTCTCGCTGAAGAAGGGCGTGTTGCCCGAAAGCTCCAAATTACAAGCCTTCCTCTATCGCTGTGGACGTCCACCACCGTATGGTAAGTGTTCACTGGTTCCTTCCTATCCCTCTCAACCTCTCGTTGCATTTATTTTATCATATTATTTCTTTTTCCGTATCGTTATATATATATATATATATATATATATATATATATATATATATATATATATATATATATATATATATATATATATATAATATTGGTTTTCCTATGAGGTGGATGGCCTAAAAGCCCGCTGTGTTGGAATGAATGCAATTTTTAGGAAGGCCAACCATTTATTTATATGTTTATTATTTATTTATATGTTAAAATAAACAACATTGGTGAATGATATTAGTCAATCATTTGAGGGAAGAATTTAATTAATAGGTTTTACAAAATGACTTAATTGAATATCTCCATTTTGTCTATCAGCGGTTATGTTCATTATTTTCTTACGGATTGTCTTGTATTTATGGTTTTTATGCAGCGGAGAATTTCCAAAGTTGACCTAAGCAAGGTTGCTCTGAAAGTAGCCTGTTGTTTTTCAGATGTTATCATTGGCCAGATATTGACATGATAGCATCCAACCCATTAATATTATGACAATACTTATTATATACTTCGTATATTTTATATCTGTTTTATTATTTCACAGCATCTCTTCACTACCTTACATTCTTATATTACTAAATAACATCATTTCATTACATCACATCACTAAAGAAATTCACAATATCATATCCTGCTACACAATACTTTCATTATATCTTATCATATGTGACTTCTCATACTTGTCAACTCATTACAACATATTATTATATACCTTATGCACATTATATAGTTTATATCCATTACATTATTTCACAAAATTGAGTTCACCACATCACTTCTTTATTTCATTTGAAAAATACCATTTCACTATATCACATCACTATAGCAATGTATAATATTATATTATTACCACACAATATCTAATCTCATATAATGTAAAATAAAGAGAATTGCTGTAATACCACATAAATTTATTTAAAACGACCTAGTTTTCGTTGCAATGCAACATCGCCAGGTGAATGAATTCAAAGCCGGCAGCAATTTATAGTAATAGGTACAATGGGTGGGTGGGGGAGGGTGAGTTGGGGAGAATAAAGAAAGGAATTTTTGGAGCGAACACCATTGGAGGATAGGAGTGAACATATGTTCGTGAGAAGGGGAGGGGGAGAAAATGGTTGAGCTTAGTCATGTCCAGCAAGTTGGATAATGAGAAGACAATGGGGATAATTGGTAGGACTAATTAGATTAGTGGGAGGTCAAAAAGTGGGGAATGAAAAGAATACAAAATATCACTTAAAACTTCACAGTTTTTTGAAGCCACATACTGTATAATTTCAAATTGTTCCAGAATATTAAGCCTGGGTTACTTTCTTTCATAATGCAGGATTTTGGGAATAAAGTTGCAGTTGTATCCATGTTCTAACCTCCGCTTCCCACTAACATACGTTCAGATGGTGCCCAGATCGAGTCCAGCAACAGAGTTTTCAAAAATTGCTAAATTTAATCCAACTGCCACTCCAACAATACCAAATGTACAAAATATGCCAAAATTGAAATTTACGCAACGATTTGCCAAGACGAGCACAGAAAATTCTGCAATTTAGACTATGATACGATAGGAAAATAGATAGCTAGACAACCAAGAAAAAGAGTTGACGAAAGATCTATGATTCCTCAACCTCCTCTCCATTTTCACTTTTCTGCTGTATATTTGTATCGCTATAAAATTCTCTGTGATTTCTTAGCATACCTTTCACCCTCCCCCCTTCTTCCCCACCTTTATTTTAGTTTTTACACTTCACATTCGTAATCGTTATAAAATTCTCTGTCGATTGATACCAATGTTAACTGTGTTTCCTTAGCGTACCTATGCCCTCCTCCCCTTTATTTTTGTTTTTATGCTGCATATTTGAAATCAGTTATAAAATTCTCCGTCGATTGATACCAATGTCGACTGTTTCCTTAGCATACCTTTATCCCTCTCCCCTTTTCCCCCCTGATTTTAGTTTTTACACTGCAGCTTCATAACCATTCTGAAATTCTTTGTCGATTGATACCAATGTCGACTATGACCCCTCAGCATACCTGATGCCCTCCTCCTTTCCCCTCCTCCTCCTTCCATTCTCGTTTTTGCTGCATATCTGTAAATTCCCCTCTGTCCTTTTCCTTTTTGCTTCCTATTTGTAAATACCCCTCTTTTACCTACCCCAGTTTTTACTACGGGAAGTGTGATTCTGGCAACTGGGAATTTGAGCTTTTGCTACTCGAGCATTTGGGACTATGGCAAGTGGGATTAATGGCAACTGGGTTTTATGGCAAGCGATATCCGAGCATTCAAAATTGAGCTACTGGGACTAAACCAGCGTACTAACCACTACCCCAATGTCACACCCAAAAAATTAGTAATTTACCAATATTATTTATTGAAAAGGAAATTACCAAAGAAATAGATTATACTAATATATTTGACAAATTTTCTAAACTAAAAGCTAGAAAAGTACACAATAATTTTTGTTATTTTCTATTGTATTTTTGTATGAAAAATAAAATATCTTTCTGTTTATTTTGTTTTTATTTCATTAATATAAATTAGGGGGCCTCCATTTGACATCAGCATCCAGGGTCCCCAAATACCATAATGAGCTTCTGGTCTTAACAGATGCAAATAAAATTGGTTTACAAGTTAAAAGATGTAGGTTTATTATAGCTTGCCCTGGCATCTCCACAACCCACATTTTCTTATAATTAATCTTTATAAATAAATACTATGACCATTTTAATGACTTTCAATGCATTATCTCATATAGTACATGCCAAAAATGTCCCTAATATCATAAACCTGAAAAATTTCAAGAGGAAGTAATTGTGCAGACAAACAAATGGACAGACAGACAGAGGGTTGGAAAGACAGAGGAAGAGAAAGATAATCCTCATTAATGCTATTATCTACAGAAAAAAGTGCAAAATATGCATTGTTACATGTGAATTAATAAATAAATTTTATAACTGAGAAAAAACAATAAAAATGCTTTACATCATGAACGTATTAACCCCTTGGCTGCTTCATTAAAATATATCTGAGCAAACTTTGTTTCCCTTAGCTGTGTAACTTGGATTTACCCCATAACCTACAAAAAAACTTCACTTGTTAGCAGGGCACAGTTTTGTCGAGTGTGGGCAAAAACTCTTAATATATTTTAATGAGCTGCATGGTACCTTAAATGAATACTTAATTAAGCTATGAAACATAACGCTTGACAATAATCAGAATAATACAAAAAAGGAAAATAACAGTGAGGGCCGGACTGACATGATGTTAGATACATGCAAGAAGATAAGCGAAGATGCTCGATCGCAAATAAACGAAACCGAGAATAGCTGATGCACGAATACGGAAGAATGACTATATATGTGCATCCATATAATTAATCAAGCAAGGCAAAAAGGAAATACCTATTTCTTCACCATCTGAAATTAATGTAGATGGAATCCCTATTAAGGATCCAACAGATATTGCAAACCAATTAAATAATTTTTTTAACAAAGTAGCTGCCAATATATCACAAATTCTCAGTAGTAACACTGGACACAAACACTACTGCAGAAACAAAATACCTCACAACATTTTTTTCACACCAACAAATGAAATAAAAATTATTAATATAATAAGAAGCATAAAAATAAAGAAATCTGTTGGATACGATGGTATCCCAATTATTGCCATCAAAACATGTGCTGCAAGTATTGCACCACTTATAGCTAATATTATTAATAAATCCTATGATGAAGGTACTTTTCCTGATGCACTGAAAATTACCGTAATAAATCCTATCCTTAAAAAAGGCGACAGGCTGTCTCTGGACAACTACAGACCAATTGCATTATTGTCTTGTTTCTCAAAAATTTTTGAAATGGCCCTTCAATACAGACTTCTGTCTTTTTAGAAATTCCATAATGTTATTTGTAGCTCTCAGCATGGCTTTACAAAAGGGAAATCTACCATTTCAGCAGCGATTAGTTTTCTTGAAAAAGTTATCATTGACACTGACAAAGGAAACCACACCACGGGCTTCTTTCTCGACCTTTCCAAGGCTTTTGATTATGTAAATTTTGAAATACTTCTAAAAAAACTCGAAAATTATGGAATAAGAGGCAAAGCAAACAACCTAATTAAATCGTATCTAACAAATCGTGTAAATGTTGTTAGACTACTATCACCAAATGGATACATATACTCATCAAAACTTATGGCTGAAAATGGAGTTCCACAGGGATCTGTTTTAGGACCCCTCCTTTTTCTATTGTACATAAATGACATCATATCTGTTGTTACTGAAGGCATGGTCACTCTTTATGCTGATGATATGTCCCTTACTGTATCTGATAAAATATACTCTCAACTTGAAATCAAAGGAAACATTACTTTGAATAGTATTGCCCAATACTTTAACGAAAATCTTCTGAAAGTAAATGAGGCAAAAACCATCTATATGGAATTTGTCCCATATACGTACACGACTGAAAATAGTTATTATGTGGGTGACTATAGGATTGAAAAATGCCACAATGCGAAATTTTTGGGCTTGATTATTGATGACAGATTAACCTGGGATAATCACATTGAAAAAGTATCAGCAAAAGTTAGCAGAAATCTCTATGTTCTACGGAACTTGAATAAACACTGTTCACTAAATGTTATGAAAACCGCATACTTTGCATTGATTCATCCACACTTTGTGTATGGCATTGAACTATGGAGACATACTAGCAAAAGTAACTTTCAGAAGCTTTTTAGTCTGCAAAAAAAAGCAATCAGATATATGGCAAATTTAAAGCCGAGATTGTCCTGTAGACAATCCTTCGTGGATTTGAAAATAATGACACTACCTTCAATATTAATCTTTAGAACATTGTTAGATATCTCTAAAGTAAAAGATATAACATACAACAAAGACATACATAAATACTATACCAGAGGTAACAATGATTTCTCTACTTTACAGCACAGGCTGAAATTATATGAAAAGCTTCCCAGATATAAAGGTATCATATGGTATAATACTCTTCATCAGAAGTATAAAAATGGGAAAACTGAAAGTGAATTCAATAACAGAATTTTTGATCTCTTAATAAAAAATCCCTTCTATACAGTTGATGAATATATGAACTTTGTTAAGACCTAATATGTGACAATGGCAAATTTAATTTTGACTTGTTTAAATTGTTGTTATACTGTGTTTTTATGCATTTTTATATTTAATATGTCCGATTTTAATGTGTATTTTTGCTGGAACTTGGTAATGTGACAAAAACAAATTTTGACATGTACTAATTTTTCCTTTTTGTGCTCTAAATGATGCCTGTATACAGTGTTTTATGCATTTTAATGTGTTTCTATGACTAATGTGTATCCTTGTTTTTGTGTTGTGACTGTTTGTTTGACGACTCCTGAAGATTGTAGAATGCCTTGTATTTGCAACTTTTATGGAATAAATGAAATGAAATGAAATAAAAACCTCTTTTAGCTTCACACACCTAGACCAGCAGGAGAAAACCATAAGCTTGTTCCCGGAATTCATAAAAAATGTCAAATTTTGTTCGCTTTCAGGCTGAAGAACGAGATACAGGTATCCCCCGATTTACGCGAAAGATGCGTTCCAAGAAATTGTTGCATAAATCAAAAATAATTTTCCTATTTAAAATAATTTGATAGGCATTATTTACGTTCCTGACTAGATGTTTACTACTTACAAACATCTTCAAGTTTGATTCAATGAATGTTTTATGCTTCAAGGCATGTGGAACATTATCCATCAATCTTATCGATCTGTACTATGGGAGCTCGAACGAAGATGGGTGAGTCGAGAGTACTGCACAGAGAGAAATACACATTCCATTGCTGCCAAACAGCCAGCCTGCATAAGCTTATTCTCAGAAATCAACACATGATGCACAAAGCCCTTGCTTGTTTGTGCAAAACCTTGTGTTTACTTCCTTTGACCTCCATTTTAGAACATCACAAGATGGTACTATTTAAACTTCACTTGTAAAACACACAAATAAACACAAAAATCACGCCACAAATATAGTACCACATGCCAAGAGCTACTGTAACTGATTGATGCTGATTGGCCAAGTGAAGGAGCGAGAGAAACATGATATTCCTTGCCTTCTGCACATACAGTTGCCACTCGCCTTCGTTCGTGCTCCCAACTATAGAAGGTCAGACAAGAAATCCATGTAATGGCAATAGTTGGGAGCATGAACGAAGTCGGGTGGCACCCGTATGTGCAGAAGGCAAGAAATGTCAAGTGATTTCTCTCATTCCTTCACTTAGCCAATCAGCATCTGTCAGTTACAGTGGCTCTTGGCATGTAGTATGTATATTTGTGGCATGATTTTTGTGTTTATTAGCATGTTTTATGATTGAGATTTAAATAGTACCATCTTGTGGTGTTCTACAATGGAGGGCAAAGGAAGTAAATGAAAGGTTTTGCACAGACAAGCAACGGATATCATACATAAAGTGTATCAGTACTTCAAAAACGAGTTGGCACAAGCAGACGATTCAACACGTACAGCTGGTTACAATGTTGCTAACTGTCAAGAGTGAATGGTGAGCACTTGTGGCATAGTGGCATAAGACTTCATGCATCATGTGTTGTTTTCTGAGCATAAGCTTATGCAGGCTGGTGGTTTGGCAGCAATGCAATGTCTATTTCTCTCTCTCTGCGCAGTAATCTCGACTCACCCGCCTTTGTTCATGCTCCCAACTATAACATGGGCAGGTTTCCCGACAATGTTTCAAATTTATTACTTACATTGTAATTCTTTTCCATAATTGAATAATCAAATGAGAACATATATAAATGTACACATTGCTCACGAGATGCGTGATAGACATAAGATACGCAATCCTAAACCCTGGAGGGGAAGTTAATCAAATAAAGTACAGGTATGGTCATAAGAATAAAGTCACATTAAACTGAATATGTGACACGTAAATCGAAAAATGGTATTAAAAACATAATCGCATATATGCGAAAACATGTAAATCAGGGGATACCTGTAGTCACTTTCCTCAAATGATTTAGGGTAGGCTCCAGGAACAATTTCTTTAGCTTATAGATGTAAATAATTTGTATATGCTTATATCAAATCACTCGTTATAATAATAGTAATAAATAATAATATTAACTTGTTTGGAAAAAATATGCGTGCATTAACATGCTTGTAACACCACTTAAAATATTGAACATACTACATAAACATACTTTTTATGATAAAAATACTCCATTAAAAATGCTTACTTGCATTTATTATACAAAATATTCAAAATGCTAATCCTAGTTTGAAGACAGTAGTACTTTCCTCACTCAACTCCTTAAAAGAACTGAATGATTGTGACAATAAAAGAGAATTTGAGCACGTGAGAAGAAAAGAGCAATGAGATTCACAGAACGCATTTATTTATCCTTTCAATATGATTATGCTCTGAGTATGACTCATACACGTGAAGAACCCATGACTTAATCTAGAAGTGATGAGTCACTTGAAACCAAAGCAGGACTATGTTTACCAACAAATATATATGCGAGTCCAACACTAACGAGAATTTAACAGTGACAAACCGTAAAATCAATAAACTTTTGTTTCCATATTGAGATGGACTGAAACTCCACTAGCTGCATTTCAAAGTCATTTAAATCCATCCAGTAAAACATTTCTAATCTCAAATTTTTCAAAATAACTGTATCGGAATATTTTATGAATTTTGCAGTGCCTTTAAACTCCCTGAACTGTATAAATCTGGACGAGATCTGTTCAATCATTGAATTTAAGATCTCACTAAACTGTTTCCGAACCTTTTCCAAGTCAAGTTTGTCGTGAAATTCTGTTTCGTTAAAATGCTTCTTCAAGCAGGAGAAGTACTTAAAACTACTATTTTCCAAATCATATTTGAAGATTTGAAGCTTGATTTCGATGCCTTTCATTATGCCTAACATAACATCAATAGTTTTCCCAAAACCTTGTAATTTAATATTCAATTTGTTTAAATGCAATGACAATTCAATGAAAAACAAAAGTATGCTGAGCCAAGCTACATTGGTTAGTTGAGAAAAAGATTCTATTTTCTTCTCGTCCAAAAACATCCGAATTTCATTTAAACACTAGACAAAGCATTCAAGTACATTACCTCGACTAAGCCATTGCACATTGTCATACATGAGCAATCCATTGTAAACTGAATCTATTTCATGTAACAGTGACTGAAATTGTCTTTTATTTAGAGCCTGTGAAACAATGAAATTAACAATTTTGTCATAACCGTCATTATGCCTTCAAGTTCATTTGATCCGAGTTTTGCACACAATGCCTCCTGGTGTATAATACAATGGAAACCTAGCAGCGGATGACCAACATATTCAGTAAATAATTTTACAAATCCTGCATTTCGTCCAACCATACTTGGTGCATCATCTGTAGTTACAGATACTATTTTCAAAATTTCAACCTGTGATTTACAAAGTTCTTTAACAATAGCTTCACATATATCTGCTCCTGTTGTATTTAAAGGTAAACTTGCTAACTTAATCAATTCCTAATACATTTCATTACCTTTCGGATATTTTGCGATAATAGCTAAATGATCTGATGATATGACGTCATTTCTTTCATCAAGACATAGAGAATAACTGACATGAATTTAATTCCGTTCTTACTTGATTTTATACATCAGTGTTCATTTTCATTACTCTCTCTTTTACCATATTTCTACTAATAGACAAGTCATTAATACGCTGAATAATATTTGCTTTATTCTGAAAATCTTCAAATAAAAATGGTGCACATTTCAAAAAAGCTTCCTTAATGAACTCTCCATCACTAAATGGTTTATCATGCTGAGCAATAGTTTGTGAAATAACAAAACTAAATGGAAAGGACCAGTAAGAAATTTCACTAGGTTGCCTGAGTGAGCCCAGTTCATTTTTATCATATGTGCTACATATTATTTTTGTTCCTCTTTGCTATTCTCTATAAGTCACCGGTGATTAGTTTTTTAGTGCAACTTCACACACCAGGTTCTTCACACGACACTTTCACTACACAAAAATCATAAAGCTTTATCATTCTTTTTAATAACACCATATTTTTCAGTCCATCAACCTTGAAAACTCCTTCCACTTCCTTCATTTGAAAGTTTTTCTTTTTTAATTTTAAATTCAGCAATTATACAAGGGAAGAATTAAAGGAAATAAAATAGTAATTAATCATAACCAAAATCATTCAGTAAGAACAGCATTAAGCTCTATACCCTGATCACTATATACTTTGACTTTACACACTAATCAGCCATGCTGTACTGGCACATGAACGTTGAAAAACTCCCTTGCCGCTTAGAGAAGAAAAAGGATGCTGTTGATGTAGCAAACTGTTCTCGATTCCGCAGTGGCACAAAATTGGAGTTCTAATAAAAGCAACATAGTCGCCTTTTTGCCTCTAATCATTCATCCATATATACTATGTATTGAATTGCTTGGGATATTGTTGCCATGCCTCTACACTCACCAGAGACATTTATTTCTTTTTCTATCTCAGCGGTGTGCCAGCAAAAATCGTCTCATGTGCCACCTTGAGCACGCATGCCATAGGTTTACCATCACTGCTCTATGACATTGAGTATGCTTATTAAATTACAGTTATTGGTCGATGTCAGTAGAACAGTGGTTGAAATACAAGGGACGGGTTAAGAAAAGTTAAACATTTGTAGTGGTAATAATTAAATGGCCTTCTAGTGAATAGGTATGATCTGTAAAATCTTATGTGCCATCAGGTGTATGCAGAACTCATGCTCCACTGAACAAGTAAATACACACAATATACACAAATAAGCACAATAATCTTCCCTAGCTATATGTAGCATTCAAGAAGTGTTGACTAGGGATGGGATGATTGGTTCTTTGGTTCCTTGGTTCTGCCAGTTCTTTCAAGGACCAAAATAACCAGAACCAACTGTTTATAATCTGGTTCTTCAGTTCCAATCATCATTTTATTAAAAAACTGATTGCGACTTGGAAGCAGACAATAACCAGAAAGCGACTGCCTCATTCTGCCATATTTTTCTGCGATGGCATTTGATTTTCAATACAAATACAGTAAAACCTCTACCTTACGAACCCCTTTATAGCGAAGACCTCCGGATAGCGAACTATTGACGGCGGTCCCGCCAAACTTATATACAAAATCCCTAATTATAACCTCTTTACTATGAACTTCCGTACTACGAAAACTTCCGAACAACGAAAGAAAAAGTGGTCACTTCCATTTATATTTACCTCTTTAGAAAGAAATTTTGCTCGCTAAACATTTTTTTCAGTTACATAAGTATGGAAAACGATTGAAAACAGTCGCCAATGCGCCAATTAGCATTAACCTTACAACAAGGCAATCATAGCACGGTTTCTAGCATGATGACGTATTTCCTGTTTCCGGCATTCTCGCGCTATTGACAATCTCGTCCGAGAGTTGTAGTGATGCCGCTATGCATGCATTTAGGGAAGTGGAGACTGCTGTTTCCCGAGAATTCACAAAGAATTGAAACAAAAAAAAATAGATTCGTTTTTTTAAAAATGTTGACGTATTTTAAATCTTTTAAAAAAGAGTTGTATTTGAAATCATTCCCGATTAAATTCATCCCCTAATCCATTTAGAGGGAATTTCAACGAAAGATTGCAGCAATGAGGTATGTATCGTGGTGAGGTGGTTCCTATACACTTTTTTGTGATAGGTAATTTATTCGTCAGAGACGGAGCTGGAGTGTTGTTAAGAAGGTTAGTGATGGAGTCTTGATTTGGAGTGCCAATGCCAGTTAGTGCTTTCTTATGAAAGAAATACTGCTTTCATTCATTTCGTTTTGAAATATTTGCAACCCGCGCCATAGTGGTCAAATAGCAGTTTATTAATTGGTGTTAAGAAGTGGCGTTGCTGTCAATATTTTTTTATAAACTTAGCGGCTCAACAGATAGGATAGGCTCAGCGAGTTTCACGCATTGCAACCTCGAAAAAAGTCGTATAAGAAAAAATTGCCAAGGATGTTTTCGTGCAAAACCTGCCAATCAATGCTAGAAAAAATAGCATTGAATTTCAGTTATTTGGTGCTTGCCACTGTCAAACATTGATGAATGAAAGTGGGCCTTTTTTCCCATAAGAAAGCATTGTGTCGTCGGAGCTTCAAATCAATATGGCTGGTTATTAAACATTGAGGGCGCATTTTGAATATCGTCCACTTATGTGATACTTTTTTGTGAAAATGGGCGTATTCTAGTAGAGTTACGCCGTATCTGCGCATATGCCTTCATTTGGATAACCCCGTTGCTCCCGTATAATCTAACAGGCAATGCGCCCCTGAAATTATGCAACGCCCAATAACTTCCGATCAACGAATTTCCGAATAACGAATAGACGAAAAATTGGGTCCCTTGATTTTCGTTAATGAGAGGTTTTACTGTATTGATGATGGAAGGTGTGTATTTAATACAACGTAAAATATATTTTTATGCTGGATGTGTTATCAGTTTCAAATGGGATAAGCAAATCTGAATTTCCTTTATTTCATGAGGCAAAAGAGCTTTGTAGCATGTACAAAAATCAGGATGACGAATCAGTTGAACGAACGATAGTTCCGCAAAAATATCTAAAAAAAATTGAATGATGGGTTCTGAACTACAGGCATTCAATATTTGGTTCATGGGTTGCGTGGTTTTATAATATAAAAATTCAAGCAATATCTTGAATTAAATCCATCAGTTTGAAGTGTTACTATAACTTATTAACAGAAATAAGTTTTATTTTGGTGTGTAGTAATTTTGAATAAATACTCTGCAGATAATTTTTAAATTTAAACGATTTATTGTGAATCCTAACAATAAAACCATGTCGGACATTTGGAACAACTTTAGAATTGACAGTACAAATGACAAATACGCTATATACAGTAAAACCTCCATATAACGAAATTGGTGGGACCAAAAAAAGGGCATGTTCGTTGTACGGAGGTTAAGGGGGGTTGCACACATACAGGGGCAGACCGGCCATGCGCGGGTACGTGCGGCTTAACCCCTTAGAAGCAAGATAGATTTAATTACCACTCTACTGAAAATCCATAAGATATTTAATTAAAATGGCCAATTTTGATGTAGTTCCTTATAAACATTTATAACATTTTACCTAATAATCGGATTTACGTGAAAATTTTGGAATACATGTTATATAGCTTATTTTTTTACATAATTCTATTTCAATAAGTTTATGCGTTATCGCATGATGATGTAATAACGGTTTATACCACACAAATGTTTAACTCTTAATCACTGCTCTTAGTGCTAGAATAGTTTTCATAAACTTCAACTCCATTCAAATAACGCAGTTGAGTTCTTTGTAAATATTCAGCTTGCCGCTTCATTCTCCTTACAACACAGTAGCTGAGAGTCTCTTATCACTTTATCTCTTCCAAACACAGTCGTTGTGGCACTTGAGAACTGTTTACGAATAACGCTATGATTTATGAATGAATCATCTCTAGCTGTCCCCTATTCCCCTTCTTATCACGGTGAACACTACTAATTCCTATTGATTGAGGACACTCACCTTTTGTTCTGTATCTTTGATCATATTCTTTCTGAAGACGGGATTTTCTGATGAAAATTATCGACTTTTTAAAAAATGATTTCCTTCCATAAAGAATGAGCTAATTTCTGAAAGTGATTTAGAGACATTAAATTTTTTTTAGTAACTGAAAGATATTAAAGGTGAAGAAATACAGCAAATCATTTTTACTCGCGTCAACCAGTGAAGTAGACAATTTAGTTTTGCGTAACCAAAATTATTACAAAAATATTGTATTCAACGTCTCAAGGTAAAAACCTTTCTATATCATATTTTGAAAGCCAATCGAAAAAAATTAAAAACTTATCTCAATACAGCAAATTAAAAGCAGAGCAGCATGGGTACGTACCACGCACAGACCGGTGATACGGTAAGAAACCAAGGTCTGTACCATGCACAGACCAGCTCTGAGGGATTAATCATGGGGCTTATATCAAGCAAGGCACTGCCAAACCATTGAATATAAGCGTAACAATACGTAAGGATTAATATGTTCATTATCATAATAGTGCATTCTATGAAAACAATAATAGTCAATATTAAT
Source organism: Tanypteryx hageni (assembly GCA_028673005.1). Classification (NCBI taxonomy): domain Eukaryota; kingdom Metazoa; phylum Arthropoda; class Insecta; order Odonata; family Petaluridae; genus Tanypteryx; species Tanypteryx hageni. The sequence goes on along the minus strand of CM054120.1, from coordinate 184,119,049 downwards.
GTGTCGTTACTAATAAATGTGCAAGATGAGATAATGATTTTTATCTTAATATGCATTCGATTAGTTTATGCACTCTGTCTTATAGCAGGGCAGAGTATTTGTGAAAGAGAGCATAAACACACTTCGAAAATTTGCTCAGTATCACATCTGTAGATTTGCAAGCACATATCTGATGTGGCCACTACATGACTTTCTCCATACCTGTAATATTTCTAAAAATTCCAAATAGTTTAAATGATAATGAATATTTTAAGGAACTGAGAGAAAAATTTAAGGACTTTACAAAGAACAGAAATAGGCTCATACCATAGCCTTCTGATATTGGATATAGTCATGAATCTCCAACAATTAAGAAAATAAAAATCTGATATGGCCACCACATGAATTTTTCCATACTTGTATTATTTCTAAAAATTCCAAATAGGTTACATAAAAACAAATATTTTCAGGAACTGAGAGAGTAATTTCAAGACTTAAAAAAGAATAGAAATAAACTCAAACCATAGCCTTCTGATATTGGATCTAGCCACGAAGCTCCAACAATTAAGAAACTATAAAGGTGCATTACTAAGACGTAACTAAGCATCAATTGTTAACAATAGTCGTTGGTAGGTGGCGTAGTGGTGGCAGCTAACATTTAGTTTTTAAGATATCTGTTAAACAATGCATTTTATGGGAAAATGTTTCAAACAAAGGTAGAAAATTAAATTTCAAAACAACTTTTATTCCAGTGTGCTTTTACATATATCGAATATTAAAGCAAATATTTCAAAATAACGGAAAAGTGACAGGTGTAAACACCCACATCCGGTTGACCGATTTTTACCAAACACTAATCAGTTCTTATGACTGCCATAAAAATGTTACATATAAAATTTTGAATTGACCTGATCAATAGTTTTTGAGTTCAAGCACCCACAAAAAACTGTCACATACACACACAGACATCATCGAGAAAATGGTCAAAACGTGTTCAGGGGACCTCAAAACATGTAGTCCCGGAAGGATGTGTGTAGAAACTTCTAAGTAGTATAATTAATCTAGTTAGGAAATGTAATTTACACTGTTCGGCTATGTTCATGATATGTTCATAGTTTTTTAGAAATTTTATTAGAATTTTCAGGATTCGGGTCAAAAAAAGGTGGCAACCCTACCCATAGATGGCAGCATGTCTCTCATTGCCGTCGCGTTCTAATGATAGAAGTGTGTCCTCGATTAACGTCGTTAATTCATTCCAGAAAATCATGACAGAGTGAAACAACATTAAATGAATCAAAGTTTTCCATAAGAACCCATGTTATATAATATAATTGGTACCAAAACGTCGGGTTCAAAACATCTTGAAACACAAAAAGACGTTATATATTGTATTTATGGAGCTTTACTACCTATGATATGAATGGTATCAGAGCATACAAATCAACATAAAATTATTATTAACATAGAAATGGCTAAAATAAACAAATAGTTCAAGTCGTATGATCTATAGAAAACGATGAGTTTTTACTGGAAAGTTTATAGAGAGCCATGAACACATCTGTAAACGTGTGTTCATGAGTAGATGTTGCCAGAAAAGAAATGCAACAAATTATTTCTTGCACCAGTTACTGTATAATTAATTAAAATCTACCATAATAGAGGTAAATAAAACATTTATTTTGTTGTTTTTATTGAACTGTGAGTTTTATTTGGCTCAAAGAAGGATAACTACTCAGTAGAGCCACAGCTGATACAAACAGTGTTGCCAATTATTTTTTTCAGTAAGTCGCTAGATCACTACTTGTTGGTTGCTAGAAATTTGCTAGAGAATAAACAATAGTGCTCTCTGCATTTGAGTAAGAAAACCTATTACATTAGGCAATAGATTGTTTTGTGACTTATGTTTAAAGCGAAACATGCGGCAAAAATAAAGTTTTGAGACTTTTAAAAATATGGTAGTTATTTTACAACAAAATATTTTCCTAATATGATGCTAGGTCAATGTTGTTCCACCAAATTTTAACCAAAGAAATATAGTCGACAGAGTAAGTAACTCGTGCTTTCTGATGAAAACTTTCTTCCATGATTCATTAACCCCAACTTTATTTTGAACAAGCACTCTCTCTCTTCCTTTATTCTTATGGCCAACAATACCACCATTCCCGTAAAGGATATCTACTGTTCCAGTGTTGTAGTCAATTTCTCAAATTGCAAAAAGAAAACAATAAAATAAAAAGAGACAAATGAAAAGAATATTCCGCTTAATTACATTGTATACAATTTCATTACCTATTCAATTTTCTTTTTTGTTTAGTATGAACGCAGATACTGTAATTTTCGCCGATACCTAGAATTAGCTAGATTGTTAAATGGATTTGCTAGTTTTGCAAATGTATAGTATTGTATAGTATTATTTTAGGTGCTAGATAGATACTAAAGTCGTTATATCTAGCTACAAATTCGCTGGATTGACGGCACTGGATACAAGCAGTAATAAATTGGGAGGCATCCCAAAAGTACAGAATAAATTTAAGTTTATAAATAGGGCACTCAGCAGATCTTCCTTTCTGCACAACTCACAAACCTTTTTAGGTTTCTATTCATGGAGATTAAGATGATTTTAATGACTGCTGGTGGGACTTCGAGAAGAAGGCCATTACTACTATTTTTATTTGGACCAATTGTTACAAAGTATCACCATGCAAATATTACAAATTTAATAAAAATACGTTAATCCAAAACACATTTTCCACTCAAATAATGTGATCTGCTGCTGCTGGAGAGGCGCTGCGCAACAGATGCTGACAAGAGTCATCTACGCAATATTTTTTCCGTGGTGTATTTAAGCACTGAGTCAGGACAATGGTAACATGAATCATCAATGACATTAATCTGGATATGGGTAGTAATTTTTGAATGACATCAAGTCAAATCAACGTTAATTGAAGTGACGTTAAACTAAGGACACACTGTACTATATTTTTCGTAAAGTAAATATTGACCTACGATGAATATTAATGAATAAATAATAAAGCTGGAATATTGAATTTAGCAGTTTCTGTGTTTTGATACCTGTTCGTTCATTTCTAAATCCTATTGGATATTTTCTTTCATTTCTTAGGGCTATGCATATGTATCATTAAGATTAGTTAGCAATTTGTATTAGCTTTCATTAACCATTAAAAGAAGTTCCTATTAGTTTTACTTGGCTATTGTAGTTATTGCTATAGCCATTGTAATGTTTGTATGCATGCTAAAAGCTCATTCAAGGAATTTATTAAAACTGCGTACATTGACTATGCAGACAACTATGCAAAATGAGATGACAGCTTTGGATGCTCAACAGTTTGAATTTCGGTAAAACTTTACATGAAATGTGTATAATTATAAAAATGCAATTTCTTAAGGCAATGTAAATGCTAATTTCATTGGAAATAGACTTGGATGAAAAATGATCTTGGCGAGGACGCTATTACTTTATTTGACCTTTTGTAAAAACGAAGATGAATGAAATTGTTGTCACTGAATGTGGAACATTATTCAACAATGCAAAATTATTAATTGGAGTAGTATTTCAGAATGTCAACAACTAAACCATTTCCCATTTTTATTCAATCTTGAATAATGTATTCTAGGCTGTGCATGCATGCCTGGCACACTTCAGCATAAAATCTACAAAATTTACTTTTTTACCAAAAAATGGTGAAAATGTTTGGGGGGTCGGCTTAAACCCAGGGTCAGCTTCTATTTGGGCAGATACGGTATGAGGTCATAATAAAATTTTCCACACGTCTGTGATGCAAGGTACTTTTTGGTTCATCATCTGGACTGTGGATTGTCCATTGATAATCCCTGCAATTTATCTTACTTTTTCAATGATTGGAAATGCAATTACAAACTATTTGTCACAATATTATATTTCCTTATCTCACATTATTCCTCGCATAGCATAATTCAAACCTAGGCATTGTCCAATAGGTAGTACATGAACACATTTCAGCCATAACCTGCTAGGATTTCTTGGTAAGGGAAAGGCAAGTGTTCAAAATCAACAACAAAAGGTTTTTCACAAACACACATGGCTTACCCTCTGCCATCTCCACTTATGAGTGGGTCCCAATTAAGGGAATCTTTTACCTATAAAATGAAGCTTCTGCATATGCCACTAGAGTTTATTGCTCCAAAAAGTCCTCCGCTTGTATTGAACTTTTTTCAAAATTGGCAAAATTTTAGGGCGGGTACACCATTTGTATTTGCAAACATGCTTTTGTTTCAGTCGTATTTTGCACAGATGCCATGACAGCAAAGAATCTTTCATGATTTTATAGCCTAGGTAAGTCAATGAAGCAGCTCATTTGAAGTCTGCCTCTGCATGTTGCATTCACAATGAATGAACCTTTTTTATTTTGAGAAGGAAGGTCTTGAGATAAATTCAGAATTGTGGTATTTCACTCAGTGAAAACAAGTTAGGCCAGGTACACATGAACGTCTCTCTGCCGGTGCGGTGAAATGTTGGACGTTCTCAATGATAAAACAATGTGCTGTAAGCCTACCTTGCATGGAAATGTATCAAACAAAAAAAGAGAAGATATTGGGCGCACCCAATATTGCCTTCCTCATTTTATGGACTTCTGTTTTATAAGTTTTTGCTGAGCAATTTCATACCTATTTTTCGATTTGCGAACAAATTTTTACTATTATGAGCTTGTTACTTTCGCATGAAAATCCTATTTTTCAAATATCAAATATATTTTCGCTTATACAGGCTCTATCCGCTTTGGGAAAGTTTGGTAAAGTTCGTCAGATTGCATCATGCTGTTCCGAATAAGAACAATCATCTTGGTCTCAGTAAGTGCATTGACGTTCCTTGTGAAATTCGGTTCACTGAGTGGTGTGCATTTTTATCTTTGAAATCAAGATATATTTTTGTGAATCATGGCTCCTAAACGTGTCGGCCTTTCAGGTATTGCAAGTGGTAAAGTGAAAAAAGAGAGAAGTGTAGCCCAGAAACTAAATATTATTCAAAGATTGGAAAAAGGCGAGCGGTCAAAGGACATATGCGTCGAATTTAACCTATCGTAGGCTAACATAGGCTAGGCTGACATAGGCTAATACCACTAATATATAGAGTAAGGCATCATAGGCTAATAACTAAGAATGCCATTTAAATACAATAATATATCATTATTGATGTTTTTTTTCTCAATTTGGTATCGTTCTGTATTGTTTTTAAGTGAACTATGGGATATTTTTTTATTTTGACCTTTGAAACCAATTAAAAATTTTTACATAGGAAGTAATGGAAAAAATAATTTTCATTTTATGAGTTTTCGCCTAACGAACAGTTTTCATGGAATGAATTAAATTTGTAAAACAAGGGAAGGCTGTGTAATCCTTTTTTTGTCTATGTAATCTTCTCTCACAATGTCCCATATCACTAGCCTTTTTTCAACTTCTATGATCAGAAGTTCGATGTTAACACTGTCCGAATGTCCATTATGAACTAAAGAAGCAGACTGAAAAAAAAATCCAGGAGCTGTGTTCAAATGTCGTCCATCAGTGCCTGTCTATACCTGCTTTTGTTTGGTTGGCCCGTTGAGCGGTGATTTACCGCAACTGTACCGTTGCATTGCAGAGATACCGACATTAGTCCAGCATTGCCGCAACGTTAAAAAAGATGCCAACATCCATGTGTGCTCTCCCATTTGAAACTATAGTCAACCATGACGTCAGAAAACCATCGGGATAATGGTTGAGTAACACAGCGGCAGAAAATCGTCCATGTGTACCTGGCCTTAGTTTCACCCCCAGTCCTTACGCATTTATCTTATTGTCTAACTAAGAATATGAGTTCTTCTAATGAAATGGATCATACATCTTAGAAAAGGAAAGATTCTTTGGTGAGATTAGGTCACCATATTCCCTCATCATTTCTGTTTCGGCTGACGAAATGCCTTTTCCCGAAACAGTTCAAAAATTAAAAAACCAACCGAACTGTATTGTTTGCAGTGCTATGCTATCTAAATGTCATGAAAAGGGAAAGTATGAGTGTAAATGAAAGCAGACAACTTATTACTGCAATGACTGTCCAGATAAGCCAGCATTGTGTGTAGTTCCTTTTTTTTAATTTATTACGTGCAAAAAAGTATTCCAAGTATTATAGTTGTAAATAAAATTGTTTCTTTTAATTTTTCATATATTTTAACATGTGTATGGTTGTTTTTTATATTGTTGTGTTGATAATATATTTTATTATTTGTATCAGATTCAGTATTTTAACAAGATAGAAAAGTATACTCCATAAATTGAATACACAGAGATTTTAAAGGTGTTCTTAATAGGAAATACGTATGAAACGATATCAAAAGATTGAACGATTCTTGAATTTTTATCTCCAAAACTATAACTCATAATTACATTGTCTCATAGACTATCTTGTAGTAAATGTTGTTATCTATCTGAATAAATTTTTTTATCTATACCTAACAGATCATATAAGAGTATGAGAGAGAATTTATATGGATTATTAATTGTTGTTTGCTGAGAGAACTGTCTTCACAATCGATAATAACAAAATATGCAATTTTTTACTCAGAATTTTCTTGAATTTTTATCTCTGAAAACATAACTCGTAATTATGTGGTCTCGCAGACTATCTTGTAGAAAATGTCCTCTGTCTGAATAAATTTTTTAATCTATACATTACAGATCATATAAGAGCTAGGGAGAGGAAAGTAAGGTATTTCATTGTTGCTCGACAGAAGCCATTTAACGAGATATGAGTATAAGTTTTTACATAAAGAATTTAGTAATGCTAAATGGCTGAAAATTGGAACAAGCGAGTAGTTTAAAATATCTTGGCAGCATCTTAACGCAGGATGGAAGTAGTACACAGGACATCAGAAGTAGGATTGCAATGACAAAATCAGCATTTAATGAGAAGAAGGAGCTTCTTATGAGCAAGAAAATAAATTTGGAAACAAAGAAGAATTTAGTGAAATGCTACATATGGAGTATAGGTCTTTATGGCAGAGACATGGATGGTAAGGAGAAAGGAGGAAAAATATTTAGAAAGTTTTAAGATGTAGGTATGGAGAAGGATGATGGAAGTAAAATGGACAGAGGAAGAGAAACTAATAAGTATTAGAAATGGTGGGAGAAGAAAGGATGCTAATAAGGATAATTAGGAAAAGAAAAGCAAACTGGATAGGGCACGTATTAAAAAGACTGTGTATGCAAAGGATGATTGTAGAAGGCAAAATTAGTGGAAGGAGAGGAAGAAGGAGAAAAAGAATAGGAATATTAGAGAATTTAAAGTAGGAATACAGAACTCATAGAGGTATAAAAGAGGCATTCAGGGAGTGAGAGACATGGAGGCAGCGATTCAGCTGAAACCTGTCTTTGGACAGCATGATGATGATGAGTATAAGTTTATTAAAGTAATTATGTAAAGTGGAAGATCTAATTGACGGATTCAGTTCAAAATCACAAATGGGTGATAAATTTTAATAACGATCACTCATACTTAATTTAATTAAAATCCATCCAGCTGTTTAGTAGATGAAAGTTACAATGGATGGATGGACGAGACATGTCCATAAGGAGTTCTTCTATCATTACTTCTCTGGTAAAGAACGCCTAAAAAATAACAATTTTTAAGTGGATTTTTACAATTTATTTGAAATTTATATGCTACTATCATGATGAAAAGTAATTTCAGAGCTTTATTATGATTATTTTTTTATGCCATATGCCAAAATAAATTCTTTAAAAATTTTATGTGCCAAAATTAACGTGTTTCATATTTTAACGGAGAATTGTCAATTCCCAGGGATCCCCTCTGTGAATCTAAATATGCAACCAAGAGCTAAAACCAAATATTCAATGGCTCTACTGTTTAGCATGTACAGCATATGATACTGAAAATGATAGGATAAAATTATAATACACAAAAACATACCTCTTTGGATTTGCTTTCTCCTTTTTATGGGTGATCATTTTATACCGGGCAACATTTGCCGGATAACGTGAGATGTGGAAGTGATGGTATTTGATCCTATTGGCCATATCATCATCTTCACCACCCCATCCCCAAAACATATTGCTAAATCCATTGACTTTACGGAATTGCAATGCTGTCATAGCACTGACACCACCAAATATTGCAGGGTATGGTAACCTATGAAAGAATAAGACAAATGTATGAAAACTCAACCAATTTCAAGAAAAATAAACATATTGCTTATTTCAAAAGTATTGATATGTTTGAAGTTATTTTTCATAATTATAAAATTTAATTTGCATCAAGATTTATTAAATTTTATTTTTTATTTTATTGCATAAAATTACTTCTTAAAGATGGGAGGGAGTAGTTATGACTGACATATGAGAAACCAGACCACTTAGACTGCCATAAAGCCATCTTCATCACAACAATAATTATTTTTCAAATTATAAATCAGTCCATGGATAATCTACTGATTTATATATTTATTTACTTTATTACTTATAAAGCTCTGTCAGGTATTAGGTAGTTGTTTATGAAAATATACTCTAATGTTATTTTTGTGTAATTTTTGCAAAGTTGTTATAATATGAAATATGCTTTAATGCAATCATAAAAACTGGCAGTACAGCAATTTTTTGCCAGGTCCTATTAGTAGGATGGACCATAGGAAAGAGTAAAATATACCATAAATGGCCATAATCAACAGTAATGGCAAGGGCAATTAAGGAAATGAATGACAATGTAAAATGAAGGTAGCTCTGTCCTTATTCAAATTATCTTGAAAATCCCCAGAATTGGAGGGCTTGCATTATTATTGTTTTCACACATATGAAGTCATACTTTTGAGTTATTTCAATTCCTCCAATTCTTTACCAATGTTTTCTTCCCTCACTACAAAATATTATACGAATGAAATTAGTATGAAATATTATTACTTGTAGTTTAACCCCTTAACTGGAAGTGAACTTTTCGTTAACTTTCAGTAATAAAGACTGGTTAAAACTAAAGATTGTGTTTAATTAACTAGCAAAATTACCATATTCATTTGTGAAACATCATAAGTCCAGTAAGTATTTTATACTACATTTATTGCTGTTTGGTAGATATTGCCATTTCACCTTGGCATCATTATTTGTAGTGCATATATATTATGATAAAATAGTTAGGTTCATCAACAGAAACTTGTAAAGAGATAAAAAAAGTTTTCCTAAATATCTCAAAACTGGATTTTGTGGACTCATGACCTTTCACAAATGGCCGATTCAATTATAAAAAGGCATTATTAGTCGGATACGCATAGTGGTAATGCGTTCAGGTTGAAAGCACTCATTTCACTTACAAATACTATGAACAGGTTGAGTTATAACTAATTTAATAAACTAACACTAATTATAAATAGTATTTTATTATACTATGTAACAACAAAAATATTTAGGACCTGAAAAATAGATTTTTTTGACACGCATTTGTGATGAACAAGCAAAGTTTCAAAATAATATAACATAAATGTATTAATTATCATCGCATTAGTGCAGCTGATGCAAGTGCAATACATTTTGCCCATGCACTTCCCACAAACCATTTTCTTGCATACTGTGTATTTGGTTGAGGTTTTATTTTTCTTGCAATTTTCCATGATCTGGCAACATCAGCATTTCGAAACAACTTCTTCCGCGAAAATCTCATCAGAATATAATCATGCCTACGAGTCATTTTTCTGACACTATTCTGCGTAAATGCACATGAGGCTGCCTGCATGTTATTGTGCATCCAAATGCCACCAGAGACTGAGCAAAGGGCTTGTTGAGATAAAATGAGTGGAAGACAATATCTGCAAGTTCAAACACTGTACATACAATGTTGCATTTTTGGGACAGAAGACTATCAAGTGATGATTAGCAGTGAGAGGGAGAGGTGGAATCAGGGTGGGAGGGAGGGAGAGAGATAAAGGAACACAGGGTTGAATGCAAGGAAAAGCTAAAAAAATAGTAATTCAATATCATTTGCTTTGATAACATGGAAGTGTTTTGGCATTCCATATTGAAGAAAATACGTTTCATTCTACACTCAGGTCAAAATGACCCATTCAGGCATCCGAGGTAAATTTCTTTATAACTCATGACATACTGTCATTCATGACAAGATTAAAATCTCTTGTGGGTAAATACCAGATGTGCGAACTGTTTAATATTTTGAACCGAGCCGAGTTTTATTTTAAAACTCGACTCAGTTCAGGCTGAAATAAAAAGTTCAAAAATTTCGAACTATCAAAAAATGTGGTATTTCAAAAAAAATATGCCTACATGATCGTTAAAAACTTATTTCACAAGATTTATTAAGTTACAACTATTGAAGTTGTATTCGAATTTAATACTTTATCATTGGTTGATTTAGAACAGTGGTTTAAAACCTTTTTCTATCAAGGGGCCAGAGTATTTATTTTTCCTAGCCTGAGATTGGCTTCTTCGATTATACCGATTTTGCTGGGCTTACTAGATACAATTAACATACATACATTACGGAAATGTGAATTATGAGTTTTTATTAAGAATAAATTCAAGTGGATATAAAAACTCCAACCATAACAAAAGTGAGCGATGTTTTGCAAAATATCGCATATTTTGTTTACATCGATCGCTAAGACAGTTCTCTCTGAAACAACAATTAAAATTCCATAAATTTCTCTCCCTAGCTCTTATGTGATCTATAAGGTATAGATTAAAAAATATTCAGATAGAGCACTTCATTCATTCATCAAGATGGCGGCTGAGATAGGTAGTCGTACATGTTGCTCTTGTGAAAAATGTATTATTGAAAGATTATCTTACCTAGAATGTGGTATCTGCTATTGTTTATCGCATGTAGACTGTTCCAGACTAACTAAATCAGAAGTTGAAATGGTGCTGAGCTGCCGATCAATTTTTGGCGATGTGTTGAGTGTCTACGTTCAGTGCCTCATGACAGGAACCTTGCCTTCCTACTGCTTCCATTAATGAGACATTACGACATATTATGCATTATCTCGAAAAGATTGAACAGAGTTATCATGTCAACAAAAGTGTCTCCGAAGTTATTTTCAAAAACACGCAACAACCTGTTCAACATTGTCAAAACAAGGCAGCTGACGCATGTTACGTAGAATCTGTGATTCCGGCAAAGAAACCAAACAAGGTTAAGTGTGACTCTAATAAAAACTCCACAGAAGATGCCTTCATCACAGTGAATAACAAATGTCCCAAGAGGAGAGTGATAACCAGTATGGCGGACTCAAAAGAAGACATAATTGCTGGAGTGCCTCAAAAGATGCATTTACATGTTTGGCACTTAAAGAAAGGTGCAATGGCAGATGATCTCTCCATTTACATTAAGAAGAAAACCTCGGTTGCAGTGAAAATAGAAGAGCTTGTCACTAAAGGTGGCTATGCCTCATTTTGGGTAACTGTAGATGGTAATTATTTTGAGAAACTTACTGACCCTACCATGTGGCCCCAATATGTTTCTGTCCAAAAGTTTAAATTTCTACGCAATAAGCGAGTGAAAGATGTTTTAGACCCAGTTTCTAGGAAAAATAATCCTCAAGTTAATGATAGTGCCAATGTTGCTGATCAGAGCTCTGGAGTGTTATCAAAACCAGAGGTAAAGCAATCTGCTCGCCTTCAGGCCAAGACTGATAAAGCGGCACAAAAACAAGCCTCACAGTGCCTTGAGAATATTTTCACAGGTATCAGAGTGTCTTATCTAATTATTCAGTGTTTACGTACTAAGCTCTATGAACTTGAAATACTCATTAAGTCTATGAAGTGTGATTTCATATGTATTGCTGAACATTGGCTGCGAAACAGAGAGGTTGATTTAAATAATGTTAATGGATATGGAATCATAACTGTTTATTGTCGCGAATCAGCAAAAAATGGCGGAGTTTGTATTTAAAGATCTGAAAGTCGTAAATGCAAGGCAATTGACCTTAAATATCTCTGCATTAAATTATACTTTGAAATTGTTGCGGTAGTATCCAAAGAGCACGGGCTCATAATTGCCTGTACTTATTGCTCGCCAAATGGTAACTTTGGGATTTATTGTCAACAGCTGGAGAAAGTGTTATGCATACTCACTAAATATAACATGAAAATAGTGATCAGTGGCGATCTCAACTTAGATATGAGCTTTGTCTCCCAATGATAGCATTATTCTCAATAACCTCTTGAAATCCTTTAATTTATGTTGTGCAAACCTACTAGAGCATCTGCTTGTCTTGATAACATAATTACAAACTATGATTATCAGGATTATTATTATCGGGGTAGTTCACACTTATTTATCTGACCATCTCCTGATTATTTTTAATATAGAGGTAGAAAGCCTGACGAACAACATGAAAATTAACTCTGATAATCCAACTATATCTCAGCCCATTACACTGGAAGGTGCTGCCTGCTTTAAATATTTGTTATCTGAGGTCAGTTGGGTGCCAAATCTTTAATTCAGTGATGGAAAAACCAATTTTTATATCCTGCATGAAACTTGAGTAAGTTTTTTTGAGAATTACTTCCCCAAAAAAGTCATACAAAATCGTACAGGGAGTAATATTAAAATAAAATATAAGTGGTTCACATCCGACCTGGAAGAACTTAGAAACAAAGTAATAAGATTGTATAGAAATTTCAAAGTGACAAACACTGAATATAACAGAAAATTATTCAATTTAAAAATAAACGATTATAGGCGTACAATCATTGATGAAAAGAAGAATGCAAACCGAAATAATATCCAGCAGGCAGAAAACAAACATAAAGCAGCATGGGAAGTCATTAAATATGCCACAAATAGAACAAGAAGGCATGACAAGGTAGATATATCTCCTGATGAATTTAATAATTACAGTCAAACTCGTTTATAACGAGCACAGTTGTAACGAGGTCACGGCTATAGTGAGCAAATGCTACCTCCAAGATAAGTTTACGAGTATTTACATACAAATATTTCACGTATATAACGAGCACGCTTCACGGATATATCGAGCAAACTTCGACCACGTCTCACTGTCTCAAACGCGGTGGCGGTCAGCCCCTTCAATCCTCATAGTGACCCAAGATATGTAACCTTGTGTTCTCGAGTCCAGCCTCTACACCCTATCCCTCGGGGAGTTTAAAGACCGCGGCGTTGTTGTTAAAAAATAATCCCTTCGTCCAAACCAAGAATTCCCAACTTGCAGGTACAGTGGCACCCGCGGAAGTCCTTTGTCCTCTCCTCCCAACCCACAGCTCTTTTACAGCCAGGAGGTAGTGTTTGGAAGGGGGGTAAGGGGCTAAGGGCATATACAATGGCGCCCGCCCCCGTCGCTCAGCCGAATGCACCCAACACCCTTTCCCACGTAAAGATGGGAAATCCCAGATTTAATCCGTCTCCTCATTAACTCTTCCTGGAATTGGTATGCTCGCAGTTTGCAAAGAAAGTTCGTAGCGTTGATCACAAAAATCAGTTGAGATTTTGCCCTTGAACGAGTAACATGTCCGTACATAAAAGGAAGTGTCTGTCTATTCGCGAAAAGGTTGATATTATTCGAGAGTTAGAACGTGGTGAAAAAAATGTTGAAGTGTGCAAAAAATTTAATTTATCGTCGTCTACGGTTTCAACCTTATGGAAAAACAAAGAAGCGATTTTTTCTGCACTAGAGAACAACCTAACAACGAACAAGAAAATGAGGAAGTGTGACTTGGGTACTGTTGATCAAGCACTGCTGGAGTGGTTTAAGACGCAGAGAAATGCTGGTTTCCCCATCAACGGCCCCATTTTAAAGGTACAGGCAGATAAATTTGCAAAACAGTTAGGACATGGAAACTTCACATGCAATAATGGGTGGCTTGATCGTTTTAAAAATCGGCATAACATTGTTTATGCGAAAGTCAGTGGAGAGGCCCTGTCAGCAGATTCAAAAACGGCAAGTGAATGGGTGAAAAGTGTTTGGGAGGAGTGTCGAAAAGGTTACAGAGAAGAAGACATCTACAATGCCGACGAAACTGGACTGTTTTACAACATGATGCCTGATGCAACGTTTAAATTCAAAGGTGACAAATGTGTTGGTGGCAAAAGACCTAAGAATCGTTTAACAGTTTTAATGTGCGCAAACATGAATGGGAGTGACAAAAAAAAACTTTTTGTTATTGGTAAGTCACAAAAGCCACGTTGCTTCAATAATGTAAAGAAGCTTCCCGTTGAATATGCAGCTAATAAAAAGGCATGGATGACTTTCAATATTTTTCAGCAATATGTAAGTCAGTGGAACAACGAGTTGCGGAGGAAAAATAGAAACATTTTACTCCTTGTCGATAACTGTCCTGCGCACCCACATATGCAGGAGTTATCCAATGTAAAACTGGTGTTTTTGCCTACAAATGCGACTTCTATTTTGCAGCCAATGGACATGGGGATAATAAAAAGTTTTAAAGGCCATTTCAAGCGATTTTTTGTTCTACAGTTGATTGAAAGGAGGGAAATGGGTTTAGATGGCAACGTCTCTGTATTGGATGCAATTCATTTGATGACAGATGCATGTTTTACCTACAACGATCATAAACTGTTTTCGAATGTCTGGTTTAATATCGGGAGAATTTTCGATTGATAACCATAACGTTGATGAAGATCAGAATGGCTTAAAGAAAATGTAATTGCGAATTTTGACCATGTAAATGACATTGACAATTTTGTTCATGTTGATGATGATTTGATTACCAGTGGAATTCCTACGGAGAGTGAAATAATAGAGACAGTACAAAACACAGCAGACAGTGATGAAGACATTGTTGAATGTGTCGAAGACACAATCCCGACGAAAGCCGTGCCAACTTACTCTCAAGCTCAGGATGCTGTGGAAACATTAAATGATTTTTTTGAAAACATTGACATTTCCGATGGTGTTTTTAGTGCAATAAGTGTAATAAGAGGAAACTTAAGAGACTTCAAAGTGAAATCTATGAAACAGGCTAGCATTCAAAGTTATTTTTCTAAAAAGGGGAGTGATTAAGGATGCAGCTGTGAGTAAATTTTATATGTACAAATGTTTATTTTAAATTTTCTAGTTTATTCTCATTTTTATGTTTTTCCATAAATTTACTAAATAAACTTTCTGTTTATATATTCACTTTTACTTCTTATGTCTTATTTCACCATACGCATGCATGCTTTTGCCTTCACGGATATTAAGTTTAACGGCTATAACGAGCAAAACTAGACGGTCCCGTGGCGCTCGTTATAACCGAGTTTGACTGTATTTCATTTCATCTATTAAGCGCATTTTGTCAAATGTTAAATCTCCCCTTTTACAACCGGAAGATATGGCAAAAAAACTAGGGCAACAAACAACACCTTTAAGTGGAACTGTGTCACACCTGGTGATATTGTTGCAATTGTCTGAAAATTCAAAAGATCAAACAGCAGAGATGTATATGGGGTTTCTAATAATTTATTTAAAGAAATAATTGGGGTCACTTTTCAACCATTAGCCCAAGTTATAAATGAATGCCTGCGTGATGGTGTTTTCGCTGATTTTTTTTAAATATCCAAAGACTGTACCAATATTTAAGAAAGGTGATAAAAATGATCCCAGTAGTTATCACCCCATTTCAGTGGTTCCAGTTTTATCAAAACTATTTGAGACAGTTATGAAAATCCAGCTAAATCAATATTTCGTGAGTAATAACTTGTTTACCATATCCCAATATGGCTTTCGTTCAGGGAAGTCAACAGTGAAGACAGTTGTGAAAAATATTCTCAATGCCTTTGAAGAGTAACAACATACTTACTTGACATTATGTGACTTGTCTAAAGCAATTGATTGTTTCGCATGAAATTTTATTTTAAAAACTGTACTTCTATGGCATTTGTGAAGTTGAACTTGAAATAATTAAGTCATACCTAACCAATAGAAAGCAGCTGGTTACTTTAGGTGGTAAACAGTCAAAAATGTTAAACATCAATCAGGGTCTGCCTCAGGAATCTGTGGTAGGATGATTCTTGTTCCTGGCGATGATAAATGATCTTCCCTCTAATGTGGGGTGCGAATCAGTTCTGTTTGCAGATGATACCACATTCATATTAAAATGTAAGGACCTACACAAGGCCAAACACATGTCTGCTAATGTGACAAATGAGTCAGAGGCATGGTTTTCTGCAAATCAACTACCCTTTAATAAAGACAAAACACAACACATGATGTGTAGCCTATCCTATAATAATGAAGAAAATATATCTGTTAAACTACTCGGTTTCAACAGTGATGGCAAACTAAGCCAGGACAGTCAAATTTCCAGTGTATGTAAAGGGTTATCCACATCACTGTACATACTTAGAAAACTTAAAATGTTGATTTTGGATGAATACTTGAAAAACACATACTATGCTTTTTTCCATTGTCACCTGAGCTATGGTCTCAGATTGTGGGGTTATGCATCAGGTATCAAGCATGTTTTTTCTCCAGAAAAGAAGGCAGTCAGATTATTAATGAATGTACCTATTCGGGAACACTGTAAGTCATTCTTTACACAGCTTGAAATCATGACTGTTCATAGCAAGGGTGGATCTAGAAACCTCCCATTTATTAAGTACTATTTTCCTCGTAAATAGGAAAATTTTCAAATACAACTCCCTATATTCGTCAAAATTATATTCAGAACTTTCTAAAGAGATTATCACAAGAAATAATAGTATAGTATATTTTATATATATAAACCCTATTTTAGGTGAAATATATTTTGAAAACCACGCATACCTCCCTTATAATAATCCATATTTTGCGAAAATGATGTATAAGGCTTATGTTTCGCATAATGTAAAAAAGAAAAAAATATATTTAACACGGGTATCTGTGACATTTTATTAACTTTGTATAGCACTTCTTAACATATTATTTAAAAAATCACAATAAAAAATCAAGTCGTCGATTGCCAGAATTAGCAAAATGATCTAAAATCTCTTCCGGGTCAAGATGAATATCTTGATGTATATGGAGTAATGCCAAACCCACAAGTCTTTCTTCACTCATTCTGTTCCGCAACCAAGTTTTTAATCGTCGCAAAGCTGAAAAGCTGCGTTCAGAGCTAGCAACACTTATAGGAAGAGTGAGTAAAATTTTTAAAAAATTTTTGCAATTTGGATAAACTTCCTCGTCGCACATACTGAAAACTTCACAGGCATTCATGCCAGTTTTAACGTTATTGCACTTATATTCACATTCCCATTTGGTTTTCCACATTATTAATTAGCTTGGAAAAATAGTAAACGATTTTGAAATAATGGAAACATTAAAAAAGTCAGAATATTTTTCCCATAATGACGCTGCAGTATTATCTAACTCAACTTGATCCGAACACAATAGTTGTTTCGGTAATATATTTCCCAAATTAAATGCCATCAGTGTATCATCACAAAAACGGCTTCGAAAATCAACTAGGAGAGTATCAATCATTAGGATAAATACACTACGTCGACAGTATTCCTCAGCGGTTTCCGAACAGTTAATTTGTCTTGATGCATACCAGGGCTTAATGAGTTTAAATTGCAAAATATCTGCAAATTCATTAATGCTTTTCCAAATTCTATTAAATACTTCATCAACCCTTTTCCTTTCACAATCTAATAAGCAAATGATGTCCTCAATGCATTTTATAGCTGAATACAGATTTAGCGATTCTTTTTGTAATGAATTACTAATCGGAAGTGTTACGGAAAAAATAAAAATAATTCATTTCATCGAAACAATGAATTCGCTTGTCATGAGATTATTGAGGAGTAAATCTGCCTTTGTTGAAGATGTCCTATCTTCCCAATTACTGATATCGTTCAATATCTTGGTAATTGTGGAAAAATTTTTCTCAAACATTAAACAAGCATTATGCCTTTCTACCCAGCATGTATCGCACAAGCTACTTAATCCCCCACCCATTTCTCTCTTTAAAAGAAAACTTCTCTTAGCAGACAAATGATAAAAATTAATAACCTCGCCCATTAATTCAAAACATTTTCTAATTGCCCTAATTTCGGACGATTTCGACAAAGTCAAGTTCAATGAATGGCTTTGGCAAGGAACTCTAATCGCATGAGGAGAAACCTTACGGATTTCTGAAGCAGCACCACACTGCTCAGAAGCCATGACACGGCAGTTATCGGTGCCAATACCAACAAAGTTTTTCATATCAAGATTATTTTTTACTAATAACTGAACAACTGATTTTCCTAGCACATCCCCTCCTAATTTAGGTTCTAGGTCTTGTCTAATTCCTGATGTGAAATTTTCATCGTGCAAATCCACAAAACCAGTGAAATCTTCCCTAATTTTATTTTCATAAACATACCTAATAACAAGGCTTAATTGAGACACCATAGTTATATCAGTAGTTTCGTCAAATAAAATGGAATAATATTTTCCTTCCCTCACAAAGTTTAGGATTTTTTCCAAAATTTCATCGCCGCAACAATCAATAATTGAGTTCTGAGTGGTTTTTGAAATGTATGTGGCATTTGCGCTAGAAGATTTCAGATGATTTTCAAGATCCTGGTCACCACCTCGGATACGTAACTTTAATATAGCGCAAAAATTTCCCCGTTCGTAATGCTTTCACTGCTCTCAGGCCTGTCTGAAAAATTGCTGTCATCCCTATGGCCTCGAAATGGTATATTTTGTCTACCTAGAGCGATGATCGTGTCAATAATAGGCTAAAGACGCTTTCGATTCTCTTGAACTTGCTTCAGTCTTCCTGAAATTAACATGTTTTGAACTTCAGTTTGGGGCTTGTCAAAGTTCCTTAAAAACATTTTTTCCGATTCCACAGAGCTATTATGATAAGCATTGCCTTGGTGTTTTTCAAGAATGCCATCTTTACCCAATAATTTTGAAAATGCAGTAAGCGGCTTTGAAACTAAACCCCCGGTCTGAGTCTTACATTTAATTGAACCAATAGTTGTAGGAGCGAACAAGGAACAATATTTACAGTAAATTCCCTGCTTTGTTGGAGAATATACTACCCAAGTGAATCTATCTAAGTGAGTTTGATTGAGGTATCTCTTTTCATCTTTGCCGTTCTTTTGATGCTCAGAAAAAGGAAAGACCTAATTTTTAGGTGGACAAAACGGATTTTCTAAAAGTTCTTTCTTTGTTAAATTAGCACTCTAAGCAAATGAGGGAAGGGGTAAATTCCAAAATGTGTATTTAGAAATATCATCGTAGTCCTTTTGGGTAAACCCAAGAAGAGACATCTAAAATGCTTCTTAAATTATAGCCATTCGTATGAACAAAACGAACCGACACCAGTGAATGAGGGTGGAAGGAGAACCAAGGCATAAACCGATGGCTTTGTTTCATTCTTTTACCGGCACCTAGCCGGTAGCGTAGGTCGTTGGCATGGCCATCGCCCCTACTCGCGGTTCGAAAGAGAGAGGATTCATATGATACTATCTTTACTGCACTGGTGCGAGGGTTCTCCAAAAGGCTACGCGCCCGGAGTGCGCACATTGACCGCATTCGAAAGCAATGTCCCACGTGGGTAGGTTCCTTCCCCTTCACTCGCCATTCATTGAAAATCCTGGGAATCCCATTCTCCTCCCCACCACCCCACTTAGCAAGTTTCAGCACCACCCAGGGTGAGACTATCTCCAACAGACCCTTTTTGCTAGGACAATACGTCGGCAGTGACATAAAGACAAGAAGCATGGGAAATTTCGAAGAAGAATCTATTCAATAACCTAAGCCTACTGAAGAAACCATCCCCCCACCTGACAGCCTATTATTCTCTTGTCCCAGAGAGTACCCAAGGGGGGGCAATCGCCCCCCCTTGGATCCACGCATGATTCATAGTCTTTATATCTACATAAATGTGGTTGATGTTAAAGAAAATCTGGAAAACCTACCTACCAGATCTGATGTACATGATTATGGTACCAGAAATATGAGTAAACTAGATATTTCTCACTTTTGACTGACTAAGTCCCACAATTCCTTTTGTAATCTCAGCATAAATTTTTTTAACAAATTGCCTCCATCCGCTACAACTGTAAATATTAATAGATTCAAATCCCAAACGTCATCCTGGTTCATAACCAAGGCATTTTATTCAATTGATGAGTTTATGGACAGTGACTTATGTGATCTGGTATTTTGATGTTAATTATTCTTTCCTACCTTGATGTTAATTATTCCTTTTTATCTTGGATGATATTTTTTGTGATTTTTAGTTTGTAGTCTTAGTTTTAGTTAACTGTGATTGTACATAGTGTATTTGACAAAGCCTATTGCATTGTTAAGTGCTTAATGACTAATCAAATAAATAAAAATAAATAAAATGAAAAATTTACCACAAAGAAGGCTGTGAGACCACATAATTATGACTTATAGTTTCAGAGAAAATAATTCAAGAAAATCCCGAGTAAAACATCGAATACATTGAGAATTTATAAAAAACTCTTAAACCATAGATTCATACAGTTTAGGAGTTTGTTATAGATTCTCGATTTTTCCCTGTAGTCTCCTTTATCTAACATATCACATGTTTTGTTTACATCAATCACTAAGACGGTTCTTTCGGCAAGCAACTATTAAATACCATATTTTTCTCTTCCTATCTCTTATATGATCTGTAAGTTATATATTTAAAAAATTATTTGGATAGAGGACAATATTTGCCATTAAACAGTTCGCGAGACCACATAATTACGACTTTAATTTCGGGTATAAAAATTAAAGAATCTTTCAGTGCAGTTTTGTACATATTTCTTATAAAGAATGCCTTTGAAATCTCTGTGTATTCCATTTATTGAGTATACTTTTCCATCTTGTATATATTAATGCATTTCCAAATAAAATCATACAATAATTTTATAAAGATGTTATAAAAATATTTTTATAGTAAAAAAATGTTGAGTATAATTTTTGTTTTCTTCTTTTCCAGCTTCAACCTCTAGTTAAACATCTCTTTGATGAAATATGTATTAACCTGTAAAATTTATCACTTCTTTTATTCATTTCATTAGTAACAAAATATAAAAATGTTAAAATAAAAAAAGCTTTTAAAGTATAATTATAAAATCTAAACCTGTGATCTTCTTTATATTGTAGAAATAGATTTTTTAAGCTCTGGCTTAATTTTTCAATTCTAGGTTTTGTATTCTTTCTTGTGAATCAATAAAAATTAAGAATAATTAATATTGAGTTAAAAAGGCAATTCAAGCACTTTTATTCTACCTAAAAAAATCATTAAATATATATTTAAACATAAGACTCGAGCTCAACTCAAATTTTTCAAAAATGTTCATCTCAAACTCGACTTAAGTTGAAAATTTGATGTTCGCACATCCCTAGCAAATACCTTCTAAAATGATTAAAAGTCTTGACAGGAAATTGGGTTTAAGATCATATTACAGTAGAAAAACCCATTAAAATTCACCTTTGGGTCAAATTGACCATCTGAGTATTCTAGTGTTGAGAACCACTGGTCTAGATGTTTGTTAAGGGAAAATTTACTTGACAAATATATGTTGTTGGTGTTTTCACTGACACATAAACACATTTCCAGGCGGAGAAGAGTTCAATGCCACCTCTTAGTGTTTATAAAAAGTCTTACTTGTATTTGAAAACATCAATAGAGGCAGACATATGTCGTGGTTGTTCTGGGCAGGTATATAGATTTCTATCATCTTCGGGTAGAAGATCAACATCATGGAAGATGAAACAGTCAAACTCATACATCTTGGATGCCTCTACAAATCCCACATTCATGAGCATTGCACGATTAAATGGTCCATTCCCTAAAATAAATAAACAGCATTATATGAGAATTACCATCAATCCTAGTGAAACCTAGCTATTTCCAGTCTCTTGCACTACAAATGGGAGGTGGGCTAAGAGGCTCACAATTAAATTTATTCAAAAGTCATAGAAATGTTTTGTAGGTATTGTAATATATTTAAAGATAAAATAGGAATATAAACATAAAATTTTCATAATTACTGTTATTATATTGTCTTAAATCTATAAAGGTAAAACTATTAGCAAAATAAATTTTTTAACATATATTCTTACTATGTTTGCATTCTTAGATTCATATTACAATAAGAGCAAAAATAACTCTCAAATTTACAGAAATAATAACATATTACAACAATAACATTTTACTCTGAGTTGTCTGACAAATATGATTTAATTACAGCCATTGCCAAGAATAATTATACAAATGAAGAATATGTATAAAATCGATTGGAAATTATGCCTGCTTGATTATATCATGGTTATGGACAATGATGTTTTAAAAAATATTAGTGAATATTATTACAGTGAAGTAAGATGAAAATAGTTGTGGACCTCTGCTATGTCTAGGGTTTAAAAATATGAAAGAGGTGATAAAAAAATAACTTACATTCCGATGACATATTATAAGATATGAGGTCTGTTAAAAAGTATTCAGACTAAAGTGATTATTGACAGAATATGGTACTTAGATAATTTGGGGCTTAATCTCCTTCAAAGTAAACTTTTGAAGTCACACACCTTGCCCAACAATCCTGCCACTCTTTAACACATTTTTTGAATGTGCTTTTCAAGATGACCAAAAGCTACTCTGTCAAATTTCATTTAATGGTCTCAACATCATTGAAACAGTGTCTTTTTGAGCTTCGGTTACAAAAAAGTGATATTGAGCTAAATCTGGCAAATATGAAGGTTGCTGTACTTGGGAGATAGCATTTTTGACCAAAAACTGTTGAACAAGCAGTGATGTTGAGAGGGTGCGCATTCGTGACGAAGCATCCAGTCCCCAGATTCCCATTCTACGGCCGTTTCCTCCAAACTGCTTCATGTAGACATCTCAAAACTTCAATGTAAATTCTTTGTTGATCGTTTGCCCCTGTGAAGCATATTCATCATGCACAGTACCTTCACAGTCAAAAAAGCCAGCAGTGTTGAATCCAGATATTGTTGACAGGGAGGGAAAATGAAAATTTTGGGGGTATTTTAAAAATAAACATTAGTTTGAAGTTTGAACAACATAAATAGTTTTGAATTATAGTTATAAAAATATCACATTATATTCAAATCACATTGTAGCAGGTATTATATAATTATAAATATTAAATGACATTTCAACAGCCACACTGCCACTAGAAAAGTCTTTGGAATGCATAATACGTGAATATCAAAGAAATTATTAATTCACATGTATATAAATAGTGTAACATACAGAATTGAATATATAACTTTGTAAGTAAACACTTTAAATTAACCTGAGATACCTTTGTTTTTTCTTAGCATATGTTTTGATTACTTAATCTATTAATTTAATTGGCAACTCATTGAGTCCCTCAATGGCAATTTTCATTCAGTCCTGCAGAGTTTCCTGACTCATTCTATTTTTTAACTTCATCATGCAGAGGCAGATTGGGCTATTAAAAGGGTCCTGGAATTATCTCAAAGTGGCCCTTTCACTAATTTGGTATCTTTCCCCTAGAATAATCTTACGTCAAATTCTATAGTATACACTAGATAATATTTGCTGCATTTTTAGGAAAAAACTTTGTAATGTGGCCCAGCATATGATGAAAGTTGGACACCACTGTTTTATGCAAAAATCCTCATCAAGAAAGAAGGGAGTCTTATATGGCTTGGGCCTCTTAAGAGGCCACTCCTCAATGGCATGAGCAAATCATGGCCTCTTAGGACTTCCACTTGTACATTAAAAGTCTTCCAGCATCAAGCGGTTAATATTGTTAATACTAAATTATCATCTAACTCCCGTAAACTTTGCATTTTCCCTAACCATTGGTTCGCATTGTATAAAATTTCAGTCCACCAGCCTTTTGGATTTTTCCAGATCTCCAGACTGGCCAATCTGCTCTTGTTGTCATGAGCCTATTCATTGTGCTGAATGATCATTCAGCACTTGCAGTAGACACCGGAATGCAACATAGCATTACACAAAATTTTCGGTTACACATATCCAACATTAGATATTAAAATTAATTCAAAAAGGTTCTTTTGCATTCGGTTTTGGTTACTTACTTAAATGAATGAATATCATTCCACAATGTGTGAATGGCCAAAATTAACACTTGATGTCACTTTCGACCAATCATCATCATATTCTCCATTTATAAATGTCGCTGTGAGACAAAACACATTCAACTTTGCCGGCTCACCACAGAGACATGTTGAGTACAGTCACGATTCCGAGTGTGGCATTGATCTAAAACTAAACATCCAGTTCGGATAATTTTTGAACAGACCATGAATATATCAATAAAAGCCTATAAAGCATTTTTGAACTCGCATTATTCAGAAAGTTTAAAATTTTAAATATAATAGAGGGTATTATAAATATACAACACAGGCTAAAAATTCTCAACATCAATATGTAACCAGAACACTCCCATAAATTTATATCAATAATAATTCATGTATAACATATAATTGGAATTTAATGTACAGTTTTACGTGAAACACATACCAATAATGGCTAATATGTAACAATAATCAAATAAAAAGCATAAATAATTTTTCCAGAGCCAATAGTCATTATTTTTTTGCATTTAGGAAACATCAGCAAATAGGTTGAACTTGACTCCTTGTTTTAAGGATAACTCTTTGGTTTTAGGAGAGGAAATAAGAAAAACTCCCAATAATTCAATTCCATTCCATTACTGTATGACGGCATTTATATGAATATTTGTAAATGACAATAATTTTCATGTTTGAGGCATAATTTAAAGTAAATACAGTTTTTCCATTTTCCATAGCTAAAGGCTTTGAAATATTCTTCGCCTATTAGCACATTCCACAGAAATGAATAGAAGCTATACACATCCAAACGTTTGTAAGATTGCAGGGCACTAAATGGAACTATCATTAAAACTGCCACTAGATTGTAGAAAGTCCAACCAAGAAGTCTTTCAAGGAAGATGTTTAAACTGTCAATAGAGAAAAATATCATAAATTAAATGATTACTTTAAACCAGGGGTCTCAAACCCACATCGGTGCGCGGGCCGCATGAAGGCCTTCCACCGAACCTGCAGGCCGCATTAAGGCACCGTGCCAAATCCGCAGGCTGCATACTTTCCCAGTCCTCATACCGTTTCAAATTCTTTGGACATTCATTCTCCCCTTCCCCAAGTAAAGAATCACTTTAATCCTATGGTGTGGCCTTAAACCAATTCATTACAAAAATGCAAGTTTCGGCATCGAGGATTAGGTTCTTCTGACATGCAAAAAACATACTGGTAGCAGCAAGAACATACTTTGTAACCACCTATGCAGAATTTTTATAAGTCTGAATGAGGAAAAACTGCATATATTTTAAAAGCGATGATTTAACATATTTCTAAAATTTCTTAGATTTACATTAAATATTTTATAAGAAATACATTTGAGTTTTGGCCATCTAGTGCAAACTACCTTACTTTGTGGGCCGCAGAAATGTACCACGGGGGCCGCGAGTTTCAGACCCCTGCTTTAAACGGTTTAAAATTTACAACAAATGACTGACCTGCTTGCTCAACCACAAAGATTCCATAATCCACCATTTGCTTGTGTAGTAAGGGATGCAGGTTGAGAAGCAGAGCACGAAGATGTTCTGCACGGTCTCTATATGGAACAATAATGGCAACTCGGTCCCGTGCTCTACAATGGCGTGGCTTCCCATGGCCACCATTCTCAATGGCTCCTAAATCGGCTCCAAGCAATTTCTCTAGACCCTTTTGTAGCTGGTTAATAGATGGGATGTGCTTACTCACCTCCATCGGACCAGCTATTTCAAAAAAAAAATAGTTAACAAAAACAATGAGTGAGTACATCATGAAACATGACACTCAATACATAAAGACAGACTGTTGTATGATAAACATTATACATGGAATAATGCATGCCAAAGAGTTCTGAAAGCAAAGTAATTGCAGGTAACTGCATAACATTATTTTTGTCATCACTTGAAAGTTTGAATAACATACAAAAGATGGGAATAACAGGTAAAATAATGCTTGATTTATTTTATCACGAGAATTTGATATACCTGTGAGACTTAGAACACACCTTGGACCATCGTCCATATTTAGCCTTCACTAAATCCCTAACTTTCTTCAATATAGCATCGATGTTTAGTTCAATCACTACTCTCGCTTCCCTTTTTTTACTTTCTCCATATACAAAGTATAAAGTATTGTTTTCATGAAAAAAATCGAATGTGAGATTTTAATGGAAATATATGTTTTAAGGTCCCCTGAACACGTTTTGAATATTTTCTCGATGATGTATGTGTCTGTCTGTCGGTCTGTATGAGACAGGATTTTGTGGGTGCTCTAACTCAAAAACTTACACTCGTATCAATACCAAACTTTAAATTTAGAAATAATATTATATAATGAAGAGCTGGTTAGGTTTTGGCAACAATCACTGAACCAAAAGTGGATGTTCACTCTAGTCATAGTAAATAAACCAAATCTTCTTCACCGTAATAAGGAAGAGACACTCACGCTGCAGCTGCTGGTAAACACTGTTGCAGGACCTAAGTCACCTAACCTAATCACCAAACATTTAACTCGCAACCAAAAAATCACTTGGAAGAGCTTTCACGCTAAAATGCATGCTGTTATACAACACCAGACTGAATACAAAACACAAAAATTACAGAAAAAACTACATTCATTAAAAAAAGTTATACATGAATGCAGATTACCAACAACAAAACCTCAGACAACAATGTCGTCAATCTTTCACATGAATCCTTCAGTGCAGAAGAAATTTGTCTCTTCAACAAAGGACAAAATATGGCCTTCCATACAGAAAACAACCACTAGAAGATGTAATAGCCAACATTGAATCCTCTTAAATATATCCCAGAAATACCAAATATTTTATAAGGAATTCAGCATTAACCAAAATAAAATAAAACACTACTAACACAGCACGACCCACACCCACTCACCAGAAACAATAACAAGTTGCAAAATCATGAAATTCCAAAAATTGTTTTTACATTAAAGCCGACGAAGGAAATACTGTTGTTATAATGAACAAGGATCAATATTACCAAAAGATCAACTTCTCCAAAAAGGCCCCTACACAAAAATCCCAAAATACCCTTTCAACCAAATGATAACTAAAACAAAAAATACTCTGAAAACATGCCCCACTTTGATAGATAAATGACTCAATCTTCAATTAAATGTCTCTAATCCGGTTGTCCCCAGAATGTACTGCCTTCCAAAATTACACAAATCAGGCATACCTATGAGACCCATAGTTTCAGGGATCAACATACAAAATATCTCAGTGGCTAAACCAACAATTCAAACAAATACAAATAGATTGCATCTCTCGCATCAAAAACACACAAGATTTCATCAACAGAATAAAAACACCACACTTGCAGATAATGAAATCTTAGTTTCCTTCGATGTCACCTCCTTATTCCCAAGCGTACCTATCAAAGAAACCAAAGAATTCCTACAGATATGGTCATTAGAAAAGACTATTCCTAAGGAAGCAACAGAAGAATACATTCGTTTACAGAAAACCTATACACACCAACACATATTCATCAGTGGTGGCTTTTCAAGTGAAGTTAGTGAAGTACCACTTCACCTATAATTTAGGAATGTTTTTCAGCTGATAGGTACAATTCGTTTACTTGGAAATATAAAATTTCACGTCAAAATATTTCAATTTTTGCCTTGAATTTTGTCAGCAGTAAAGCCACAGTTCCATGCTCTTCCTCAAAACGTTATTTCACAAAATCTAACTATCAGGTATGTGAGTAGCCACTATCCACGCTGATTGCCGCTATTTGAGCTGCGCGCTCAGCGGCCTCCCAGTTGCGCGCGCAGTAGTGAAGTCGAGACACTTATTCGGCTCTTAGGCTGCACCGTTGACGTTGGTTACCATGGTAACGATGGACTGCCTATAGACCATTTCAGCATTTTGTGCGGGTAAGGCGTGTCTACAGTAAGACCCGTGGGGTGAGGGGAAGAAAATAGCAGCCAATAAGAGGTCATAAATTTTTCTCTCCGCTCAAAATTTCTTGACGAGCGCTGTTGAC
Source organism: Tanypteryx hageni (assembly GCA_028673005.1). NCBI lineage: Eukaryota > Metazoa > Arthropoda > Insecta > Odonata > Petaluridae > Tanypteryx > Tanypteryx hageni. Next base: position 184,090,998 of record CM054120.1, on the reverse strand, counting down.
ACGATTGCTCACACTTTCCCATCGTATTTAGGTGACGGCGGAAAGCATGAACGTGCTTCATCCGGATCTATTGGAACATAGAACTTCACTCATCAGCAGCTACCGATAAACTGAGCGAAATTGGAAACTTGGCAACATAGCGTCATAGCCAAAGTGAAATAACCCAAACGCGAGCGGAATACTTCGAGTCCCAGCCGCACGAGCAGTAGAAACAGATTATAACTGCCTAACTTTGGCCTTGATTGGCTAGAGTGCAGCTATTCTCACCCACGTGCTTTTCAGCTTCACTCGCCCAGTTGGGACAAGCCTGTGTAACTTTGCTGGCCGTGGACGTTGAGCACCCGTTATTTCAGTGAACCCTGGTAGTGTATGTACTATTGTGAAGTGCATTCAAAACAACGTTTCAATGCCAAGAGGAGATCAAAAGGTTCTCATTCCTGAGTGTTAAATAGTTAAGTAACTATGAGACCTTTCAATGACGCAGCGTGTGTAGTAATAGAAACACCCTTTTCGCGAAGGAGGGAGGACGATAAAAAAGATCTGATACTTCTTGGGAGACCTACACCTCTTATCAGCGTGAGCATAAAAAAGGAGATTAAATGTTTTGGAAAATCATACAACAAACATTTTAAAAGTTCGTGGTACAATGAATATCCATGGTTATGCGGAAGTCATTACTTGCAAAAACTATTTTGTTGGCCTTGCCTACTTGTTGGAGTCAAGAAGCGCATTTGGAACATTAATCGTGCTCTTCAAAAATATTCAAATTCATCTGAACACCTTAAGTGCATGTTACACTTTAAGATTCTTGAATAGAATAAGAATACAATTGTCGACGCCCTGAAGGAAAATTCTCGGCTCTATCTCGCTCAATACAATGAAAATTTCCGATTTAACAGGCTCTTTATGCACACGGTCATTGATGCAGTCTTGTATCTAAGCAAACAAGAACTTGCATTCCGCGGATATGAGGAAGGAATTTCTTCTCTGAACCGAGGAAATTTCAAAGAATTTTATCCTTGTTGATTTCAAGAAGTCCTTTAGAAATTCAATCACTCTAAAAATATTAGTGGTGTATTCACTGGATAGTCTTAAGACAATACAAAACGAATTAATTGAATGTATTCAGACTACATTCAAGAGTATGTTAAAAATGAAATTAGTATTGCAGACTTCTTTTCTGTCCAGATAGACGATACTACCGATATTACTAAAAATCACAATGTTCAATCATATTCAGATTAATTAATTCAGATGCTGAATTGGTAAAACGTTTATTAGGATTTCATAATGCCAGTTCTGACCGAATATCACAAACTCAATTCAATTTAGTAGACACAGTTTTAGGGCAGTTTATTGCAGAAGCAAACTGGTTGGCCAATGTTACGATGGCGTCCGCGTGATGTCTGGGCATTCGAATGGACTTCAAAAGAAAGTAAAAGAAGAGGCTCCCCAAGCTGTCGTTGTTCACTGCTTAGCGCATCGTCTGAACCTTGTACTGCAACAGAGTTGAAAACAAATCCCAAACTGCCTCATATTTTTCGCTAGCATCAGCGGGATACCATTTTTTTCCATCATTTGGCAAAACGAACTTATGCAATGGAGACAGTTATTGGAAGACACATACCAACAGTGACAGATACCCGCTGGTCTTCAAATTCAAAACTTCTGTGTGATTGTCAAGGAAGCAGTCGACATTGGTATCAATCGACAGAGAATTTTATAACGATTATGAATACGTAACGTAAAAACGAAAATAAAGGGGGGAATGGAACACGATCGGCTTTACAAAAAACTTTATAACGATTACAAATACAAATACGAAAATTAACGGGGGAAGGAATGGGGAGGGAATAGGGGGGAGGGCATAAGGTATGCCAAGGAAACAATACTGCACTTTAACTGTTCTGGGCTCAAGTAGTCGATTCACAGATGTATCTTAACAATAAGAAGAGAAACTTGTAGATTCCCAGAATGCCGTCAAAAAGATAAACAGGTCGAGAGTATGCCTCAGGCCAAAATATCATTACCATTCACAGAAGGACCTAAATGATATAAGGCTAAGTACAGACCTTTTAGTATAGAAATATGATGTATTACTGAAAACACTGAATAGTTACAATAAAAGCATTGATGATCTGAACCTTACTATAGTACAAGTAAGAGATGAACTAGGTACTTGAAAAACATTACACTATTATCAATTTAGAAAACAAGGGGACTAGATTAGATCGATATTACTTAGATAAAATATTAGATATATTGTGCATAGACGAGGATCTGAAAGAAAGAAATATTATTGGTATAGCTAATAAATAATAATAAATTAGAAATAGAAATTTTTAGTGAAAAAGATATTGATGATGTGTATGTAGTTAAAAATCACCGAGCAGATAACAAAAGTAAAATCGTGGTAAGTTTTGTTTCAAAGAAATCAAGATATTTGCTGCAACAACTGAAAACCCTTAACAGATGACGATATTTTGAGCAATGCCGAGCAGATAACAAAAGTAAAATCGTAGTTTCTTTTCAAAGAAAATAAAATATATTTGCCACAATAACCGAAAACCATAACAGATGATGATATTTTGAACAATAATAATAATAGCAGATTTTATGTAAATGAGACCTGGTGTATTCTTTAATTACTCCTGCAAGTCCATGGTGGGAAGCATATATCTGTTTTTAGTATTGTTTGCATCTTTTGCCTGTATATTTAAATTCATATCACCTATGATAACAGAGTAGTACATTTGCACAAATAAACATTTGAATCTCTCCATAAACATATTGCGGAGGCCGATAAAAATGTTTAAAATTTAAACAATTGGAAAATATTATTTCACTTCTAGAAGTACTACAACTTTAAAATTTGGCAGAAATGTGTAGCATTAGTACCCCATAATGGAGAAAGAATAAAATTCTTTAAATTGCAAAGTTATGGGATTGTTTTAGTCTATTATTTTTACATAAGGGAAAAACGAAAATCGCTCCAGAGGTGAAATCTTTAAAATTAAAAAAATATTTGTAATGATGAAATATGAAAAATAAATGTTTTTTAATGTTGAGATGATATGCTTGCAGAATGCAAGCACCAACTACTAGTATATATATATATAGGGACTCGAGAAAGAAGATGAGGGTAGGTGGATAGGGCAAGTGAGGCAGCGAGGTTTGGCGCAGGGGTGAGACCCTATGGAAAGAAGCGTGGTAGAAGTGGGAAGTTCCTTCCTCCACAAGATATTTCCCTTATTTTGGGGGCCGGCGGAAGGAGATGAGCAAAAAGGTTGGTAAAGAGGGACTGATGGGAGGAAGAGGTAAGAATTGGGTGGGCAGCATGGAGGATTGTTTTGAGGGCTTCGTGGATACCAGGAAGGAAAAGTGTCGTAAGAGTGAGTGGAGGGGTAGATGCAGGAATAGTGGGTGTGTAAGGATGGGATCCATTGTGGGTAGGCGTCATCGCCCTATGGATCTGTTTGCGGACCAAGACTGGAGGGTAGCCACATTTGAGAAGAGGATCCTCAAGGACAGAGTAATACTGTAGAAGGGATGCTTTATCAGAACAAAGCCTCCATCCTCAATGAGCAAGGGCATAGGGGATAGAGGTTTTGATAAGAAGGGGATGGCAGCTATCAAAGTGGAGGTATTGGAGGCTGTTGGTGGGTTTGATATGAACACAGGTGCGGATTTTGCTGTCTTGAAGGTAAAGATCGACATCCAGGAATGTGATGTGGGAGGTAGAGGATTGGTGGGTGAAGGAGAGTGAAGGATGGGAGGAGAGGCACGAGAGAAAGGAAAGGAGAGAGTCAGGTCCATGCGTCCAAATGAGGAAGACATCGTCGATGTATCTCAGCCACAAAAGTGGTCTGAGTGGAACGTTGAGGAAGAGTCTTTCCCATTCTCCAAGGTAGCAATTGGCGTATGAAGGCGCCATTTGGGTGCCCATCGCAGTGCCTCTAATTTGAAGGTAGTGACGCCCATCGAAGGAGAAGTTGTTCATTTTGAGCACCATTGCTGCCAAGCCAAATAGGAAATGGGAGGACGGTCTTGCGTCGGGTGGTCATGAGTCCAGGAGATTACTAAGAACAGAGAGTCCATCATTGTGGGGGATGTTTGTGTAGAGGGAACAGACATCGATAGTAGCCAAAATGGTATTGGGTGGCAAAGGAAAGGGGAGGTATTTGAGGCATTTGAGAAAGTGGCTAGTGTCTTGGATGAAGGATAGGAATTGATGAATAAGAGGTTGTAGGTGGGAGTCAACGAAGGCGGAGATGCGTTCTGTAGGGGAATTAAAGCTGGCTACAATGGGGCGGCCGGAGATGTTGGGTTTATGGATTTTAGGGAGAAGGTAGAAAGTGGGTGTGCGGGGTTTGTTGGGGATCATTAGAGCAATGGCGGAATCGGGAAGGACTCCCTGCTTTCCTGAGAAAGTAAGATAGGACAAAATTTGGTAGGAGTGGTGGTCTGTGGGGTTGGAAGTAAGGTGATGGTAAAAGGTTTTGTCAGAAAGTTGGCACTCGGCTTCCTCGTTATATTTGGCGCGATCCATCACAACCATGGTAGTGCCCATGTCGGTAGGGAGGATGATGATATGGTCAAGATGTTTGAGTGTAGAAATGGCATGCCTTTCACGTCTGGTAAGATTATCTGTATGGTCGATAAGATCGGAAAAGTTAAGTTGGGAGATTCTGGAAAGGATATAATTGAGGTATTGTTCGACCGGGTGTAGGGAAGGAAGGGTGGGTGGAATGTATTGGGAAGGAGGTTTGAAGATGGAAAAGGTAGGTGGAATGCCGGGAGGGAGTTTTGGGTTGGCAGAGGTGAGAGAGTCTTCTTTGGGAGGGTTGGTTTTTAGACGTAGTGTGTGGGCAAAGGACTGGACGTTGGCAAGGAGGCGAAAATGATCAAATTTGGTGGTGGAACAAAAAGAAAGGCCGCGTGATAGGAGTTCATTCTCGGCAGGGGTAAGTACGTGGGAGGAAAGGTTCAAGACATCATCTGGTTGGCAGGATGAGGAGGTGGTGGCAGGAGTGTGCGAAAAATAGGAGCACTTCAAAGGTTTGCGGGTTAGGAAAGCGTGGGTCTTTTTCAGGATATGGAGTGATGGTGGCATTGGGAATCCCAGGAGGTCCGCAAGACAGGGAGTTTGACCGATGAGTGGCGGGAAAGGAGGTGGTTTGTTGACCTCGCCAGCTGATATGAACGGAAGGGGAAGACCAAGTTTGAGGTGCCGGATGCAAAGCAGAGAGAGTTTACAGAGAAGTCTGTTGCGATGTGCGGTGATATCATTAGCTGCTTGAAGGAAAGCGGCATGAAGGTCGGATATGGATTGCAAAGAATGACGAAGATAAAGAACGAGAGATTTACAATTAGCGAAGTGGGAGTTAGAGAGGGTGGTATAATGGTGTATGGTGGAACGGATAATGTGGATAGAGGCGAGGTGATACGTGAGGGCTAGGGAAGCGCGGATAGGGGGAGGAAGGCCTGAAAGAGGAATTCTGATGGTGAGGCATTTGGGGGTGAGTCCAAGTGCAAGGCAGGAGTTGAGGAATTCAATCTGGCAGTTGAGGGTAATGTGTCTACGGAGATGATAACGGAGACGGGTCAGTTCCACGGTGGAAGAGAAAGATAAGAGTAAAAGACGACAGGAGAGAAACATAAAGATATAGACAAATAAGGAGAAAAAAGGATAGGTATATATATTATCTTAAGGAAAAGGTAGTGATGAGGGAGGCAACAAGGTGTTGAGGGAAGCCCAGCGGACACTTACCAAGTCGGAGACCAAGTTGGCAGGCTGCTGGGGGCGTCGAAGAGACACGTTGAACACACAAACACAAAAACAAAAAACACGCAAGCTTATCGGGCCTATGCCCTTCTTCAGCGAAAGAGTAACTGCAAGTGACACACTGGGTGGGGAATGACAGGGTGATGTGGGAAGGTTGATGATTGGAGGAGGTAAGGAGTAAGAGGGGTGGGTAGCCAATAAGGAGGGAGTGTGGTAAGGGAAGGTGCGAATAGCTACAATGTAACGGAGGAGATATTGTAAGGGGGTTAATAGGGTTAGCGGAGGTTGAGGCCAGGAGGGGAGAAAGAGTCAAGAAGATGTATATGTGCTAGTTCCCAGTGTCGGAGAAGGGGGGCAGGAGTGTCATAGGGTAAGGCGCGAATAATCCTATATATATATATATATATATATATTAGGGTGGTCCTTATAATGGGGGAAAAAACAAACGTTTTATTTTGAATAGGGGTACCAGCCTATCTTGTTCCAATATTTGAAAAAATAATATTCCCAAAATTTGGTAAATTTTAGATGAAATTTAGAGGTTGCTACCAAAGTTTGAAACATTAAGTTTTCTTTATTTGAAACAAAATGCAATACAGTACAAAGCATATAAAATTTAGAGTTAGTAATTTCCATGCTACATTGTCACATGATGAACATAACAATATTGACACAGTGGTATATTAATTGTATGTGGCAAGTGTTACTTTCGCGAAGTCTGGATATCTCCTCCAATGATCACTGACAACCTGCAGAAGAAATTGCTTTTGCTGTTCACCCTGGGTGTGTAATCGATTGTATTCCTCGATCAGGGCAACTCCGCAACTCCCTTCTTCTAACTTCTTGCTTTTCTAGAGCCTTGTGAACTCCAGCCATCTTTACTCGCCGCCCTTTTTCCCTCAGAGCCAGAAGAAACTCTCGATCTTCTTCTATTTTCATCATGGATAGCGCTTCTGCATGCGCAATATCAAAAAGCTCATCGAGGCTGTTACTGAAAGCAGTTTCTTTTTCAAACAGTGTTTTGGATCTTTTCTTCTTGTTTTTTTTTTCGTTTTTCTTCAGCTTCTGCCAGTCATGGAAGATTTTTTCAACAGCTGTAATTACGTGTTTTCGAAGCCGAGTAGGGATCGTCTCACTGAGACTGATCAAATGTCTTTTAATGATATCTGTTACTCTTTCAGTTAAAGGTACTTTATTTTCTTCAATTAATTCACAAAGCCATTAAAAAAATTGCAATGTTACCAGCTTCAACACATTTTCCCCAAAACAATAATTTTTGATAAAATGCTTTGATCCTGCAAGGTGCTTTAAGTATATTTTCGTCAAATCCTTGGAACTGAAGATTTAGCTCATTCAATTTGTGGAGGATGTTCGCCATATATCCCAATTGGCAAAACCAGTCCTCACTATCAAAGCGAACATTCAAATCAGATTTCATTTCTCATTTCAAATAGGTGTGTTAATACTTTTCCCCGTGACTACCATCACACTTCAGAATGAAATAACAATCACATCTCATACATCATTTTAAAAAGACGAGAGTTTAATGCCCTTGACTTAATACAATTTACTACTTTAATGGCAACATTCAATGCTTCGTGCAAATCAGGGCTCATCTTTTTTGTAACTAAAGCTTGCTTGTGGATAATGCAGTCTTCTCAAATTAAACTAGGATTTATTGCGTGAATATGAGCAATAAGGCCACTCTTGTGGCCGGTCTTTGCAGCTGCCCCATCTGTAGAAATACACACCATTCCCTACGTAAACATGAATTTCATCGAATAAATCTGTCCAGAAAAATATCTCTACCCCAGTTGTATTCCCATGCCATTATCTCATCCGTAACACCCTTTTCATAATTGTAATAGCGGACATAAATAATTAACTGAATTATTTAAAATGTCCGTGGATTCATCAATCGGGAGTGCAAATCTTTTGTCTCAAGTAATATTTTAATCTGTTGAATGTCTTTTGCCTTTTCCTGTATTGTATGAAACACAGTGGTATCTGAATGGGGAATTGTTTTGATTGCATTGGCAGACATGGCATCAAACATCTTTTCTGCTATTAACAGCGCCTCAGAAATTGTTAGTTTTTCCACAGTCGTGTACGATTTCTTATCCGTAGCTGTAAGCAATGCTAGTTCGTATTAGGTTTCCAAAGCTGCCTTGGAGAATTGCACTAAAACATTAATCGTATTTACCTTTTTACTGACACCCTCAACCTTCCACTTAAAAAATAAATAGTTTTATTTTTCAAGTCTGCACGCTTGAGAATAAAACCAAGTAATGAAACCAGGTTAATTTTTATTGTAGTGCTTAATGGTATGCAATATTTCTTGTCTTCCTATCTTTTGCCAACATAAATAAAAATTTCCCGCATCCTTTATCGACAAATTTGGCAACCTTATTTTCTTATCAAATAATCATGAACAATCGATGGAATCATTTTTATTTTACTTGAATTGATTTTCAGTGGAAGAAACTGCATCATATTATGTGGTCATGAATATCAAAAACATTAAAAACTTGGGCAGGAATTGCGAACTCGAGGGGTGCAACCGGTGGAAACACGTTTCAAGATATATCCAAATTTAGCTTAGCCATACGTTATCCTATGCAAAGGCAGATTTTGCAGGTATAATTTGTCACGTGAATACTATAAAGTTAAACCTAAGAAACAAAATGAATTCCCAGACATTGAAATCGAATTTGGTGATAAAAAGTATGATGGTATGACATGGAAAGTGTTATCATAATCTAATAAGCATAATTTGCTTAAGATCTAAACTTTACCAAACGTTCCCCATTCCTTAATTACGCAAGCGATGTTTACATTTACTACTTTATGTATTGCATTGTAAAGTTTTACTATTTATATAACTATGCATTAACATCTTACTTAATATCCACATGGATAGATTCACCGAAGCCTTTAAAGCAGCAACAAAATTATGTGGATTATGTCAATACTATCAGCCAAAACAATAAACATCTTGGTTACTTAAAGATGTAAATAGATGTATCGATTTATATTGCCATAAATCTTTCAATGTTAATGGTAAAAGATAACAATGTTATAATATTCCTTTAAAATCATTTGACTCATTTTAAAAGTATTCATAGACTATATTTAGGCATGAATCCATTTGTACCATTTATCTTGGTGTTGTTCTTCCTCTATGGCATGCCACGGGATGGATTGCCCTTGCATTAATCTTTACGTGGATACCTCCGTTTGAAGAGGACAACAATTAAGAAATTTAGCTTTGTTGCATCCTGGAAACTGGTCATCTAAACTGATAAATTTTGCACTTAAAGGACAATTTTGAGAGATATAGCAAGAAATATGACGAAACATGAAAAAAATTAAAATATTCAGTCTTTCGTGCGTAAAATAAGTCATTTCTCATGATCGTAAGTTAATATTTAGGTTTATTTATATCTACATCAGTGATGGGCTACATGGCATTTTGGGGTTTCTTCACACCATTTCCCATACATTCTTATGGAATAGTATTTTGTAAACTCCATGGGGTATAAGAGACCCCATGGTCTTCAAACCTGGTCCTTAGGATGGCCCATGAAACATTTGAATTCGATAGATCTTATAGTGCCCAAGCTATTACCAGAACAAACTTACTAACATTCTCCTTTATATAATAGATTTTAAAGAAGCCTAAGCAAACCTATACCTGTATGAAATTAAAGGTGAATTAAAAGGTAACATATAAAAGTCTAGAAGTTACGGAATATTTAGTTGTGGCAAAAATGTTGTCTGCTACACATATATTAATAGAATGGGCCAGAATTGTTCCTAAGCTTTTTAAATACAACACCATCCCAAAAACACTTAAAAGGTTCATATTTTTTGTCATCAAGGTTATATGTGAGCGTATATGTCTTATTACATATTGTAGAATTACGTTAAACAGACGCTCTTAATCAGCGCATTTACCCTAATTCGATGCTGGAATTATTTTATCCTATGCTAACAACCTAAAATTTAAATTTTATTGCAAATGATGTGGTAGGCTAGACATACTCTGCTGCGAGGAGACAGATACAGTTTCGGGACCGGACCTTGACCGTGGCCGTAGCCTGAACCTCTTAAGGCAGGCAAAACAACGGCAATTGATGAAGTGCTGGACTAACGGATTAGTTTCTGGATTATTGCGATATTTCAAATGTAAGCATTTAAAAAAGTGGCGGATTTTTTAATATTACAGATTTTTGAATGCCGGATTTCAGAGGTTTTATTGTAAATACTTCAGTTTCTGCACGTTACATACAGCTTCTGAAACACTGACTTTTTGACTGGTATAGTGTTTTTTGGGAAATTGAACTTGCTACGAATTAGTAGCTTTCAATTGCTCATTTCAAATGCCGTATATGTGGCTTATTATTACATCTACTTATACATGTTATTCATGCAATTCAACAATCTGGTGGTTGACAGGGGGTACCATGGGTATGAAATTCAAATTACGGAGGGATTACCCAAGTTTTTACAAAAGTCTTCGTTGGCCAGGTCTGGCAGCACCTGTGTGTGAGTCATTTCAAAAAGTGACGAATCATGCGGTTAGCCCATTAGCGTTTGTCTGCCATCTTTACCATAAATGAGCACATTGTCTCCCGAGTGGTTACGATTAAAGTAGCTGTGTGAATTTGCGTGTATTCATATATGCATAAATATATTTGTATATATAAAGTGAGAAAGATTCTCATAAAAATGCAAAGCTATTCCAAATATAAAAAATACGTGGTTGCAAATTGCGGGAAAATGTTGAACGATGGTGTGAAGTTATTCGTTGCTCCAGAAAACCAGGAACGGTATCTTTTTAGGCATTTTAGTTAAATATACCTAATGTTTTAGGATGCATTGTAATCGTGCGTTCGAACAGGAACCGGCAGTGGGCTATTGCCATCGGAGGTGAGGACGGAAAAGCAAGTCTTTCTATCTTTGCGAAAGGCATTTTGAGAGAAAGCATTTTTCTTTTGCAGGAAATGGCATTCGTTTACTTCCGAGAGTGGTTCCTACGTTAAATACTGCTTCCGTAAACATGGTGAGTATAAACTAGTCTCGAAATTCCATTATGAACCAATTTATCCTGGCCCAGTTGAATCATTCTGCATCTAATTGCAGCGAGAATTTAATGTCTTGTTGAATTGTAATTTTTCCTAGGAGAGTGACAAATGAAATTTCTCACGATTAATGATTTAAATATTTCCACTGGAGAAACACTTGCAAGAAAATGTTCCTGTGCCATTGTGTTTAGACATGTAAATGAATGTGGCATGCAATTTAAAGTCCTTATCCACACTATTTGATATGTGTAGTTGTAGTAGAAGGGAAATGCCGAACCTGGCAGTCAGCCATTTTAGATTTCAGCCGCCATTGTGGATTTATGGCGTCACATCTGGTCACATGACCAACCGGTGGCACCATCGCTTGGAGTGGAAAAACTCGCAGGATTTGTAGGATCGCCATAATTACTTTCAATTACTTTATCAGAGTCCACAGTGTCTTTGGTTTTCGAAACCGAGATCCTCGCTGTAGTAAGGTTCTTCCCTGATTTGATGTTATTTTTTCGCTTAACGCCTCTGCACGGTGTAATCTCTCCATCATTCCTTCCCATGATTTGCCTAAAGCTGCACTATCTAACTTTATGCGCTTGGTTAGAGATTTTAAATTCTTACCGGGAGTTCTCTTCACCGCCGGTCTCCTAACTCTTTTTTCTTTTATGATCGGGATACTAATGGGCTTTCTCTTCTCTGCCGCAACGTTTAAATAAGTATCTAACGCACGCTTGTATAGATGGCATTTATCTACATTGCCCAGATCTTTCCTGTTTAAGACTTTTTGCATTTCTTCGTCTAATTTAGATATTCATGCATTCGATCGTTTTCTGTCGAGAACATCTGGGTCAATGAGTAACATCTTTTTGAGATTCATTTGTTTATCAGACTGCCCATAATTCTGCTGAGAATGGAACCTTTGAGCATGGGAAGGAAACCACCTTTCTGAATTAATAATCTCCGCTTCTGTTTCATGGACCCTTTCTCATCACCGCGCGCCTAGCGTTTTACAATGCTTCCTGAGATTTTTCTTTAAGTTAGGGCTTATTTTATGATTACCGTTCTAAGTGTTTAAGCAACACTCGCACAAGATATTGATTACCTCTTCGTCTACGTTTTTCAAAATCGCGTTATGCAAATTATGCTTGTCGTTTTTCAAGAAGTGTAGCAAATGCTTATTAGATCTCAACCTTTTCATCATCGATGAGATTCGACGGTGCATAAACGAAGGTATGCTCATCCGGGAATATACACGTACTGAATCTCAAATGATCGTCTGTCTCTTGTGAGAGGTCCAATACTAAATAAGTGTAAGGTTTGCTAGTCGCTTCCTTATATACCCTCGTCAACTCGTGAGAATTTTTCGGGTAAACCTGTCTCGCCAAATTTTTGAATTACAGTTTTCGCAAGGATTACAAAATGCTACGATATATTTAACGCCGAGAGAAATATTCCTCGCCTGAGGGCACTGATAAAGAACGTTCTGAGTAATGAGAATCACTGAGATATTAAAATGATGAGATCCTCCGGTAAATAATTCACTGACCTGTTTAGTATACGAGTCGTGCATTAAATCATCGATTATATATAAGGTTGGAATTCTACTCGGGCTATAGAAAGAAGGGACGTGATTTTCGTATTCTAATAATTTCAAACAGGTTCACTTCCGGGGCTGCAACACAACACAATGCGATCTATTTTACCTTCGACTAAATTTTGTAGTGGCCCCAAGCAAGAATGTTTATGCCATCCTCGCATATGTAGCGCTTATCATCCATATCATTTAACGCTACTTTATTCATCTCTACAGTGAATAATTCATGCTTCGTACTTCTTATGATTATCATCCTCCTAAATTCTGTCGAGTTTTCTCTTAAAAAATTCACATAATCATCGAAACTAAAGCTTTTATTAATTACAGTTTTAGTGATCCCTTTCGCCTTCTTTTTATCTTTCTCTCCTTTTATCCTATAGGAATATAATTTGCTTCTCAATCCTACAAAGTGCGTAACAATACGCCCATCGCATTCATACTTCATTTTTCTTACAACTTTTTTATTTTTGTTTGAAAAGCATGGATGATCCTTTGGAAAGTTGGAGGTATTGTAAAAGTCCAATTTGGTCGATATGTCCTCGTAAAAGTCATCGGTCTTTATTTAATATATTAAACTGTCAGTATCCATGTAGCATAGCTTCAAGAGGTCACCATATTTAGGCTTCATTCTCCTGTAGTGAAAGTCATACATTAAAGTTTTGCTTAACTCTAGAACACATAAACCTATGTAAATAGGTTTATCCATTTTAATTACGGATTTCCTCAAATGAACCGCGGCTAAATTTTCATTAAAGATCGTACGATCAAGGAAAGTGGATTTGGAAATTAATTTATTCAGCTTCTTTTCGTTGGAAACGAATTCAAAATTTATTCTCTTGCGAACGTTCTCCATAGTTTTACCAAAGACCACGTTATTCATTAATTCATAAGAATCCATTTCAAATTCATTCATTTCCCTAAGTTCTGTATTCAAGTCAATGTAAGACTTTAACCATGCAGATTGGTTAAATTCAATGACTCGGTGAATGGTCTTCAGTCTTAATCCGAGAGATATAGCCTCTTTAAATTTACATAGTGAATGAAGTATCTTATTGTCTAGAGTGGTCAACAGTTTTTTATGCTTACCACCTGGGGGAGCCTTGTTTTCGGGACACAATGGCAGATCGTTGTGTTCGTGATGAAGGTGTTGAGGATATTCTAAATCTACTTCTAAAATATAACCTTTTTCGTTTTCATTCGAAATGTAAGATAAGTCAAAATTTCGAATATCCTCAGAAGCTCGTCAGCGGAATCCGCTATGGGGTAAGTAACTACTCATCGGCCACCCATAGAGGTTATTTGCATCTAAATATAGGATATAGCGAGACTCAGCAACTGGATTGTAATCATCCATATACTTATTACTAGCTTCGCTATATCGTTTCATGCATTGGCTGATTCTACCACGAATACCCTTCTCTACCATTAGAATCATGTAATAGTCAGTCAATAGCTCAAAGTTAATTTTAGTATACTTGAGCATGGCGTCGAAGGTTAGACCGGAGCCCACATAGTACCACGCAGGATCTAAATTATATGCGGTCATGCAAACGTCCCTAAAATTGTCAAAAATGACAGCCAAAAGTGTGACATCAGTTTTAAGATAAAGGTCGCTATAGTCGCCAAGAGTCTTACAATTAAACTCGGTCCATATTTTCTTGGCATACTCATAGTCTTCATTGCTTACACAGTCCAGGGTCAAATTGCTAAAGAATTCCTCTTTAGGTGGCAAGCACGTTTCATCAAGACTTTTCCATGTCCGTGTTTTCGTAGAGACACCTTTACGCATAACAAAGTCGATTTTTCCTCGAAAACCTTTTTAGTTTGCCGAAATTCGTCTCTTGGTAGGTTGTCTACCAATTTCGAGAGGGAAGTGGCCACGAATCTAAAGGGCACCAAAAATTTAATGGTAAATTTCTCACCCACTCCTTTGGTAAAAGAGATGTTTTTCCTCAGAATTGGGTATGCAATGTATTTATCTCTCATTATAACCTAATTCTTTGACAGTAAAGTGAGAATAGTAGCCGGAAAGATTGTGAATAAATACTGGGACAAATTTCGGCATTTGAAACTATAAATTGCAAGTATTATGCGCCGGCCCCCTCTACATTCCAGTAAGGTGACAATGATCCCTTACGTGATCGTTCTCAAGCATACCCTCAAAGATATGACATGTGGTTGCTATTTTAAATGTCTCCTCTTGCTCTGAGGTTAAGGGTGCTGCCTCAATCAATTCCACCCCCCCTTTGATGTATTCTATGAATACCTTTGCAGCATCCGGTCCGCGGTATAAAACTGGCTCATAATATTCTCCTCCGGAATTGCCAACAATAAATGAAAAACTCATGGGCTCATGCTTTTGATATAATTTTGAATAGGAATGATCAGAGGAGTTACTGCAACTGTCAAATTTTGGAAGGGGGCACTCTAAATCCGCGTAGATGACACACGGAACACGAAAAATGCGGTTAAAACTTTTGAATTTCAACCATTATCCTCTTCGCTATGCAGTACAATTTTTGCGGGTGCATTGATGCTACAGATAATTTTATGTTCATTGAGTTGTTCCTCATCCTGGTAATGAATAAAACATCTCTTGCATATATGTATGCAATGGCCATGCTAAGTTATCTGCTTTCCAACTAATTTTCTAAAATTTTAAACATAACAATGTACTCTTAGATCCTTCCGTTAAAAGCAAAAGGTCCCAATGGCCATCGAGTTCTTCATCCACCACTTTGAGAGGGTACACGTTATTTTTATCACCAAGACCAAAAACATTAATCGAAATATTATTTACCTTTTCAAATTTTAGGATTACATCTAATTCCACAGGATACTCGATGCAATCCCAATTGTAACCATTACGAAATTCCTCGTTATCATATTTTGAGACGCGTTGAGGATTTTTTTCTGTTTTTTGCCCAAATCGCATATTTAAAACAAAAAGGGTAGGAATTTTGTACATTATTAACCGATTTAGTAAGTTTAATTCTCGGTGGTAACTCAATGAAATAAGATCTTCTCAATGGCTTGAATTTCTTAATCCTTAATCTCATGCATGGCCCAACCCGATCCTTTTGCCTGCTGTTCAGGCTTTTCCTTTAGTATTTTTCCAAAGAGTGTATTCAGAACTTCATTAAAGTCAGCTGTCTGAAGGGCTCTTACATTTTTCAATATATCGAACCTCACATGACAACATTGCTTTTCAAACAGCACTTGTTTTTTTAGTTCCAACATTCTCCGAGCGGTGGCCCCACCGGTTGGTCACGTGCCCAGATGTGACGCCATAAATCCAAAATGGCAGTGGAAATCTATGATGGCGGACTGCCAGGATCGGCATTTCTGTACTAATTGTAGTTTCTTTGAGACTTACAAGGGACAACAATTTACTACACTCAAACACTACAATAGTCCCGTTTGATCTGATTTTGAGTTCTTTATATTTGCAATGTATCACATGATTGATAATATACTCCCACCAGGATGTCATTACGTAAGTTTATTTTTTGCTTCACTGAAATATGGTCTCAGCAAGTCTTTTTTGCAATTACCAAATTACATTTAACTTAAGTTTCTAAATATTAGACATGAACGTTAGACTGAAAATATTTATATTAATACGAACGTTAAGAATTTATTGTGTTTACTCTTGTTCTGTTAAAAACATGTCTCATTAAGTTGTTATTATAGTCCTTATTGCTTAGTTTTACTTTGTTTGCTTAACTGACACAATTATTGTCATTACATTCTGTCACTTGTAATGGGCCGTTATATGCCAT
The DNA here is from genome assembly GCA_028673005.1 of Tanypteryx hageni. NCBI lineage: Eukaryota > Metazoa > Arthropoda > Insecta > Odonata > Petaluridae > Tanypteryx > Tanypteryx hageni. Next base: position 184,074,759 of record CM054120.1, on the reverse strand, counting down.
TGAAACAAATGCAGGTATTACTTTACTTTTTCAGGACAGGTCAGTTTCCATTCACACCATGGTTAGTCCCACCGAACAAGGTAGGAGACTGTCTCCATTAAACCTTAGTGAAATATTAAGAGGTAGAGAGCAGCATGGGAACATGTCGATCAACACAGATTCATATAGTATTAGCTCAGACATCCTTATATCTTCCACCCCCTCTGCCTCTCCTGAGAAACCCAGAAAATTTTCATCAATTCAGCATTTCCCCTCCACCTCCACATCTGATCAACTGGCTAAACCATTACTTGATGCCTGTTACAAAGAAAATGTGGCTGACTCCTGCAGAATTCTTTCCAAAGAGGTTTCTGATTTCTCTTCAAATTTAAAGAAAAAAGAATTGGCCAAGAGGAAAAGAGATTCACTGTTGAAGCGATTGAACTTCACCTGCCATTCTCAACTAACTCCCTTGTGACCAGTGTGTAACATAAGAAAGAAGGTATGTGTTTTACAAAAGATATACAAATCCAATAAATTGACTTTAAAAGAAGTATGTAACCAGAACAGTGGCCCGGATTTCCTTTTAAAATCCTTTGCCAACACCCTATCAAATGCTTCAGCTATGTTTTTAGGGTCATAGCTACATTGATCTAAGCAAAGGCCCGAAGGACGTTGTTGGACACTGATAAACTCGTTGCCCTTTCCCTTCTCAGACGATCACCCTATTTGTATGCACTCTTACCCACAATATTCACCCTTCTAACTCCCAGAACTCTGGTTTTCCTCCTGAATAGAATACCACTTGAACCTGGAATTAATCGGCATGATTTAAAGTCTTTGGCAAATTCTGTGAACAGGTTTGATGAGATTGATCGTGTGTGTTCCATGATGTTTGACGAAATGTCTATCAGGAAGCACATACAATATTGTTCAAAATAAGACTGGTTCTTTGGCTTGTTGGACATGGAAAGTGTGGGTGGAGTGAAATACTGCCTGGCCAATCATGCCCTTGTCCTCATGGCCCAGGGTTTGTGAAAGCAGTGGAAGCAACCTATTGCTTTTTATTTTTCACTCTTGCAGAAGATCTCAGTTTATCGAGGGAAGTTTTGGAGGCATGTGAAGCAGTAGGTTTGACAATTCTTAACACTATGCGACATGACTGAGGCTAATGTGAAAGCTGTAAAGATGCTAGGGGCATCTCAAAGCAAGCCCTATTTTGTTCACAGTGGAAGAAAGGTGGTGATGTTATTTGATGTACCACACCTGTTGAAATGCAGCAGGAATATGATGTATAAGAATGAAATATCACTACCAGGGCAAATTGGTAGTGCTCATCAAGAATATACCGGATGTTAGGCCTATATTTGGGAGGCCTCAAGCTACTGTTTCAATATCTCCACAAGATTACGTCAAATCACTTGGATCTAAAGGGCCAGCTGGCTATGAGAGTTAATTTGGCTGCACAAGTCTTAAGCCATAGAATGGCTTCTACCATTAGTAGCTGTGTTGCTAATGGTAAGTTGAATAGGGATTTTTAATTAAATGTATTGAAACATTTTTTCTTCCCAAACCATTTACAACTTTTCCTTATTTTTCAGGGAGGCTTCCAAAACAAGAACTTGGCACAGCCAAGTTTTGGGGTTTTATGGATGCCTAATTTGAGAGTTGAAATGGTACTTCTGACACACACCTAGGTAACATGGGTTTCAGTCATGCACTTAAGAAAGGAAGAGAAGACATTTATTTGAACTTTTGGAGGGTAGCTGAGGCCTATTTTGAAAGTTGCATTTATTATAGAGCCAAACAAAATGTAGATACAAGTGCCAACCACTGTCTCATACGAAATGGTTAATGACAATTATGGGTTTTATGCTTCTATGGATATTTTGAAAGAAACTGGTTTCAATCATCTGAGGTTTAGATCATTTAATCAGGATGCTCTGGAGTACCTTTTTGGGTCGATCAGATTCAACTGTGGATCAAACAAAAATCCCACAGTAACACAATTTGTTGCTGCTTTAAAAACATCTTTAGTCCAAATGCTAATAAATAAAGATTTAAAAGGTGCAAAATGTGAAAATGAGGACAGTGGATCTTTTCTTAATAACATGAAAGAATTCCTGTCTATCATTGGACATTAATGTAAATATTAAATTTATAGATTTAGATACCTACTGATTTAGATGTGGATGGTAATTTGTCTGATGGTGATCATAGCAATTGGTCATCACTAGCATATGTAACTGGATATATAGGTAGGAAGATCCTCAGAAATGGAAACTGTAGCAACTGTCGAGCTATGCTGACTACTGAATCATGAGATGATTGCCACCTCAGGGGTTTGCTTTTAAAGAATACAGTGACGAAAGACCTAGCTTAGTGTATTCCAAGTAGAACTTTATACAGTTCATTGGATCAGCTGCCACTATATCCAAGAGGGTACATTATGAGGTGGCTCACTTGGGGTCAGTAAAACAAAGAGTTGTTGCTGCCATAAAGAGGGAGAAAAATCAAGATTGGCTCAAGGATGGCCGTTTGGAGCAATACACATGTGATTCAGAGGCCATCATAAACTCAGTGTGTAGTACTAGTTTTAAATGTTGGGCGAAACAATTTAGCAAAGGCATTGCTTTGAAGTATAAAATCTTGCTTGGAAAAAAAATTAAAAATTATTAACCAAAAGTGGATGTGGGTCACTAATATTTATTGTATGTATATTTCTATATGATTTTAAATTTGCTTATATATATATATATATATATATATATATATATGTTTGCACTTTAATTAAATATGTAATGAATATTAATAATGGTAAATAACCCAATTCAATGTATTACCTAATTTTCCTATCCATTTGGACGTACATATTCATGTCTTACGGAAGTGAGAATTCACAAGGAAAGTGGTTTTCAATGCCAAAATCATAATTCAGGGTAGATGGAAGGAAAAGGATGTTTAGAAAAACGACGGGACAGCCGGGAATCGAACCCGGGACTCAAAATTGCCGGCCATTAAACCATGAAGCCCTCATTAAACACATTCTAGGAGTTGACAAATACTGAATGTAGAGGCGTCTTGCAAAACAGCCACTTTACAGAACTGAAATGTCCACCCTTACACAGAGAGTGAAAAACCGAAGAGAGAATTCTTGCATTTTTATTAAATATGTAATATATATTAATAATGGCCAGGGGCGGCCCGAGGAATTTTATCGCTTCAGGCGAGATAACACTCGAGCGGCCCCCTCCGTTAATGTTTGATTAGAAATTTACAAAGTACATGTTAATTTATTCATCGCTACGTAAAAAATATTGATAATGAGAAATGAAAAGGAATGCCATCAAGATTCTAGCCTGTTCCTCGATATAAAATGGCATCCAATATTTATTCACTTGCAAATATAAATGATCGGGATAGCGCACACAAAACGTTGGTGCCCCGGGCAGCCGCTCAGCTCGTCCGTAGCTCGGGACGGCCCTGATAATGGTAAATAACACATTTCAATGTACATAATTTTCCTTTGTTTGGATGTACATGTCTTATGGAAGAGAGAATGGTTATTTTTTTAATGAATATGGAATGGATATTTCGAATTTCATCAACGGCATAATATTTGTTTTTTCCTTGGTGAGTTAAAATTTTGTACGTTAACTATGAACATGTATTCCTTTGTGAATTGAAGATTTGACTCCGACCTTAAACAAAAAGGAATTTAGCATGAAGAACAGAGCTAAATAGCCTAGTGTCCCCATAGAAGTAACTTTAAAATTACTAGAAACATGGCTTACAGAACAATAATTTTTACCGGAAACAGTTAGGGAATATGTACGACTAACGTGCCTTTACATGAACCAAAATTACTTCCAAATCAACAACAAAATATACCGATAAAACCAAGGTATAACCATGCAAAACTGCCTCTTTTCCTTCCTAGCAAACCTCTTCATGAATAACTTTGAAAAATAGTGCAAAGACACATTTTCTTATTTCCCCGAAACATCGTTTAGATACATTGATGACATCTTTGCAATTTTGGACACATCGAAAAGCAACATCACAGACTTCTTAGGAAAACTTAACAAAAAGTAGAATTCCATTAAATTTACATATGAAAAAGAATGTGACAAAACACTTCCTTTCCTAGATTTACCCATAAAAACACTTGGCATCCGGCAAATATTTAACATCTACTGGAAACCCAGATACCTGGCTGCTGAAGTGAACAAACGTGCCTTTCACTTGCTTCTGCAAGCTCCTACGAATCTTCAAGGGACTACAGTAGCAGTAGCATTAGAGTAGCTGTAGTGATAAATAGAACAAACAATTTACTTTATTCTATTGTTATCCTTCGGTAAATTTTATTTAACATTCGTTAAGTGACCTAATTTGTTTTGTTATAACATCTACATTATAGTTTTTCTTTTCACTACTATAATAGTTAACTCTTAAGCCTTGTAGTTTTTTGTTAGCAATTTCACTCTCCCCTTTAGAAAATAATAATAATATATTTATTGTTCCATTGAGGTCAGAAAATAATGACATGGTAGTCATCAGTCAAGATACAATGTTCAAGATAATGAAATTTCACTACACAGACACATTTTCACAGAAATACTAACAAAATATCAAAATTATGTATGCAAAACACAACATTTCATTACAAAATTTCAGCTGTATCAGCTAGTCGGCCATAAATTCATCCACACTGTAATAGCATTTAGCCAGTGTGGTTATTTTTTACAAAAGTAGCACATTGTAATATGTACACTGAGGGAAGGGTAAGTATATTGAGTGAGCGGAATAGAGGCCTACCAGGAGTGCGGTAAGAAACTCTAAGTATTGCCTTGATGGCTTGCTTTTGTGTGGAGAAAGCTTTTTTAAACATGCCAGAATTACCCCAAAATATTATTGCATATGCTAGGTGTGAATTTACTTTAGCATAATAAATTGATTTCAGAATAGAGATAGATGCTATGGGTGCTAGTTTTCTGATCATGAAAATGCCAATTGCAGCTTTCTTTACTATGGCAATAATGTGATTTGACCAATCAAGTCTTTCGGTGATATTTAGACCAAGAAACTTCGTAACCTCTGATCTGCGTATGCTGGAGTTATTCAGTTTGAGCAGGGGAATGCCGGATGGTGAGGACTTCCTTGGATGAAATTGTAAATATAAGGTTTTACTACAGTTTCTCTTTAAATTGTTGGAATCACACCATTCAGCCATTTCTTTTACAGATACTATGGCAGAGTTAATAAGCTCAGTAGGATTGTCCGCAGTTACTAAACAAGAAGTGTCGTCGGCGTATAGAATTGGGAAACTTCTAGAGAAATGGTTTGACAGATCATCAATAAAAACAATGAAAAGTAAGGGCCAAAGGATTGATCCATGAGGAACCCCACATACTATTTTCCTGGGTTTAGATTGTACGGCTGTTGTTCCAACAGTTGTCTTTTGAGAATAACTTACAATTTGATGTCGATTTGCCAAGTAAGAATCGATCCAGTTTAGTGCGTTGCCTGTGATGCCAATGCTATTTAATTTGTGGTGAAGTATGTTATGGTTAATGCTATCAAATGCTTTACTAAGGTCATAAAATAATCCCATAGCAAGCTGTTTCTTGTTGAAGGCAAGATGAATATGGTTAATGAGTTGGAAGGCAGCAGTGGAAGTTGACATTCCTTGCTTGAAACCATGTTGATTATTGGTTAAGAGTTCATACGATTTAAGATAGTCAATTAGGCATTTATAAAATATCTTTTCAATTATTTTTGAGAAGGCTGAAAGGATAGAAATAGGTCGATAGTTTTCAGAATTGGAAAGACAAGATTTTTTTAGGGACTGGAATCACTCGCACATATTTAAGAACAGATGGAAATTGACCAGTAAGGAAGGATAGGTTTATTATGTCAGATAAACAAGGTGCAATAAGAGGAGCAAGTTTTGATAACAGGCATCGGGATATTATCAGGACCAAAAGAGTAGGAGTTATCAAATGATTTAATAGTGGATATGACTTCAGCAGCATCAGTAGGAAATAAAAAGATAGAACGAGAAGAAGTACACTGGCTGCTGGTTTTAGAAGTGTAGGTAGAAGCATTAGGAATAACGTTTGGCAAGCTACAAAATTGGATATTAAAACTCTATATAATATAATATTTATATCATAGTAGTTATTCTCGTTACATTTGTAAAGTTGTTTTATTTTTACACTCCATAGTATTTATATTTATCGTTGTTGTGTACTATCATCTCCTGTGCGTGATCTAACCTTGTTTTTGTTGTTTACGTCTTTCACTTTATACATGCGTTTGACCCTTTCTCGTACGCTTCACGAAGAGAGTCTCCACGTTAAAACTTAGACCAAATTCTTTAGCCTTATCTCATCTCAGCTTTTGTTTCAATATTGTAACTCTCTTGCGTTAGCATATAAATTAGGTAAGAGTTTAGGATGGCTTCACTGAGGACTCCCATTTCCTCCTTCTTGTGCGCCGCTGGTTGCGAGGCCTTGAGGGCTCGAATCACAGAGCTGGAGAGGGCAGTTGCGAACCTCTTCAGAGGTTGGAAAGGTCCGAGGCAGCCTTGGTTCGTGTGGGGGGTTAGGGGTCATCCCTGAAAACTTGCCGCCCCAAATTGGAGGCCAGGGTTTGCCTGGGTACGGTAGCCGGTAGAGAGATCGGGGTTGCCCATGGCTCCTTAACATGGGCTGAGGGTCCTCGGGCTGGGAAATCCAATGAGTTGAGAGTGGTATCCACTCAGGGAGATTGTGGGGTGGTGCTGCAGAGGCAGGAAGTTGGGAATGCTTCGGTGGACCCTCTTCCTGTCAGTAATAGGTTCGAGGTGATGTCGTAGGATGACTCCACGGCCATTGCACCTGTACCCACTTTCGTCTCAAGGGGAGTCAGATTGGGAAGGGGGCGTTGTTAGTGTTAGGTAGCTCTAACTTTCGGCGTGTGATGGCACCCCTGTAATCCAGTGCCAACCGGGAGGTAGTTGAAGGGCGGGTCTCCTCCAGATTTATATCAGGAGACACGGTGCCGCAAGTGATCAACACGATGAGAGAAGCGGTAGTGGCGACAGGTTGCTCTCGGCTGCGGGTGGTGGCCCATGTTGGGACTAATGACGCCTCGAAGGGCGGGTCCGATGAGATTTTATGTTCTTCTAAGGTTCTTATAGGTTGCTCATGTCCGAGAGGAGTCGGGTTCCGATTTGTGGCTTACTGTCAGTAAAGGGTGCGACGGGTCGCAATTCCAATTGCGTTGTGATGCCAAACAGTCGTGGGAGTGCTTGTGATGGGAGCACATGTACTTTTAGAGTGGAAAAGAAATTCATGGGTGACATTAAAATGTGAAGTGATATTGAGAAATTAAACGTCTTAGTACTGAACTGCCGCAGCATCCATAGAAAAATTGCTCAGTTCGAGCATATTATTCGCAGTCTGCACGCCGACGTCGAGATAGGCACAGAAAGTTGGTTTACGGATGAGATTCAGAGTCAGGATATATTTCTTAGAGACTATCGTGTCTACAGAAAAGATCCCGCCAATAAATTGGGTGGGGGGGAGGGGGGGTTCATAGCAGTTAGCGATAAGTACGATAACAGTAAGAATCCGATAAGTGATGAGGATATCGAGAGTGTTTGGTTCCACGTAGGTAAAGAAGGCTTCAAAAGAGATGTTCCTATGATCGTTTTACAGGCCACCTAAAGCTGGTGTAGATTGTATTTTAAATCTCGAGAAGCAATTATCGAAGCTTAGACTAATTAATCAAGATGGAATCATTGTAGTCAGTGGTGACTTTTACTTACCCTCAAATGATTGGGAAAACCTGTTTGGAATCTAGAGGTAAAGAACGCGAATCATTTGAGGCATTAATCGAAACATTCTGCGAGCACTCTCTCCTTCAATTAATCAGAAAGGCAACGCGATCGGGAAATTTATTAGATTTATTAGCAACTAACGTCCCAGAAAGAATAAACAAGGTCAGCATTGAAGATGGAATAAGTGATCATCTGGACGTATATGCAGAGTGTAAGTTGAAAATCGATAGGCACTCTAAGCCTCAATGAATGTTATATACAGTCAAACTCGGCTATAACGAGCGCCACGGGACCGTTTAGTTTTGCTCGTTATAGCCGTTAAACTTAATATCCGTGAAGGCAAAAGCATGCATGCATATGGTGAAATAAGACATAAGAAGTAAAAGTGAATATATAAACAGAAAGGTTATTTAGTAAATTTATGAAAAAACCTAAAAATGATAATAAACTAGAAAATTTAAAGTAAACATACGTACATAAAATTTACTCACAGCTGCATCCTTAATCACTCCCCTTTTTACAAAAATAACTTTGAATAGTAGCCTGTTTCATAGATTTCACTTTGTAGTCTCTTAAGTTTCCTCTTATTACACTTAGTGCACTAAAAACACCATCGGAAATGTCAATGTTTTCAAAAAATCATTTAATGTTTCCACGGCATCATGAGTAAGGATTGTGTCTTCGACACATTCAACATTGTCTTCATCACTGTCTGCTGTGCTTTATACTGTCTCTATTATTTCACTCTCCGTAGGAATTCCACTGGTAATCAAATCATCATCAACATGAACAAAATTGTCAATGTCATTTACATGGTCAAAATTCGCAATTACATTTTCTTTAAGCCATTCTGATCTTCATCAACGTTATGGTTATCAATCGAAAATTCTCCCGATATTAAACCAGACATTCGAAAACAGTTTATGATCGTTGTAGGTAAAACATGCATCTGTCATCAAATGAATTGCATCCAATACAGAGTCGTTGCCATCTAAACCTCTTTCCCTCCTTTCAATCCACTGTAGAACAAAAAATCGCTTGAAATGGCATTTAAAACTTTTAATTATCCCCATGTCCATTGGCTGCAAAATAGAATTCGCATTTGGAGGCAAAACACCAGTTATACATTGGATAACTCCTGCATATGTGGGTGCGCAGGGCAGTTATCGACAAGGAGTAGAATGTGTCTATTTTTCCTCCGTAACTCGTTGTTCCGCTATTTCCACTATTTCTGAAAAATATTGGAAGTCATCCATGCCTTTTTATTAGCTGCATATTCAACGGGAAGCTTATTTACATTTTTGAAACAACGTGGCTTTTGTGACTTACCAATAACAAAAAGTTTTTTTTTGTCAGTCCCATTTATGTTTGCGCACATTAAAACTGTTAAACGATTCTTAGGTCTTTTGCCACCAACACATTTGTCACCTTTGAATTTAAACGTTGCATCAGGCATCATGTTGTAAAACAGTCCAGTTTCGTCGGCATTGTAGATGTCTTCTTCTCTGTAACCTTTTCGACACTCCTCCCAAACACTTTTCACCCATTCACTTGCCGTTTTTGAATCTGCTGACAGGGCCTTTCGCATAAACAATGTTATGCCGATTTTTAAAACGATCAAGCCACCTGTTATTGCATGTGAATTTCTCATGTCCTAACTGTTTTGCAAATTTATCTGCCTGTACCTTGATGGGGAAACCAGCATTTCTCTGCGTCTTAAACCACTCCAGAAGTGCTTGATCAACAGTACCCAAGTCACACTTCCTCATTTTCTTGTTCGTTGTTAGGTTGTTCTCTAGTGCAGATAAAATCGCTTCTTTGTTTTTCCATAAGGTTGAAACCGTAGACGACGATAAATTAAATTTTTTGCACACTTCAACATTTTTTTCACCACGTTCTAACTCTCGAATAATATCAACCTTTTCGCGAATAGACAAACACTTCCTTTTATGTACGGACATGTTACTCGTTCAAGGGCAAAATCTCAACTGATTTTTGTGATCAACGCTACGATCTTTCTTTGCAAACTGTGAGCATACCAATTCCAGGAAGAGTTAATGAGGAGACGGATTAAATCTGGGATTTCCCATCTTTACGTGGGAAAGGGTGTTGGGTGCATTCGGCTGAGCGACGGGGGTGGGCGCCATTGTATATGCCCTTAGCCCCTTACCCCCCTTCCAAACACAACCTCCTGGCTGTAAAAGAGCTGTGGGTTGGGAGGAGAGGACAAAGGACCTCCGCGGGTGCCACTGTACCTGCAAGTTGGGAATTCTTGGTTTGGACGAAGGGATTATTTTTTAACAACAACGCCGCGGTCTTTAACCTCCCCGAGGGATAGGGTGTAGAGGCTGGACTCGAGAACACAAGGTTACATATTTTGGGTCACTATGAGGATTGAAGGGGCTGACCGACGCCGCGTTTGAGACAGTGAGAAGTGGTCAAAGTTTGCTCGATATATCCGTGAAGCGTCCTCGTTATATACGTGAAATATTTGTATGTAAATGCTCGTAAACTTATCTTGGAGGTAGCGTTTGCTCACTATAGCCGTGAACTCGTTACAACCGTGCTCGTTATAAACGAGTTTGACTGTATATTTAGCAGACGTTTTAAGCTTCAGGTCATGCCTACGATATACTACCTGGCTTCCATGATATGGCCAAGCGATCAGGTGCTGAGTCGTCATGGACATTATTCAAGGATATAATGCTAGAGGGCATCGATAAGTACATTACAATTAAATTGAAGGTCGACAAAAAGAGCCACGTTGGTACAATAAGCAAGTTAGGAGTGCGCTTAGGCATCAGAGAATAAGCCACGCCAAAAAGAAAAAATATGCCGTCTACATCATCCGATGAATATAGAGCAACTAAAGTTCAGACGTATAAGGAATCCCGTGCTAAAGCAAGAAATACTATGCGCGAGGCTTTTTACTAATTTCCGAAATAAGGTATTAAATAATCATTTGAAGGAGGACCCTTAAGCGTTTTGGTCCTATGTGAGAGAGGTTCAAGGTAGAGGCCCTATCATGCCTTCCCTGCGATATGACTCGGGTGCCGTTATTCATGATAGCGTAGAGAAAGCCAACCTGTTAAACGGTCATTTTGTAAAAGCATTTACAGCCATCAGCGACCATTGCGTACATTATGCACCCGCTATAAGGAGGGGCCTGATGGACGATATAGTATTTTCTGAGGTGGGAATATCATAGCAAGTAAGTTCCATCAGACATAACAAAGCGACTGCTCCCGAAGAAATTCCTGCTCGCGTTTTAGAAGAATCAGCATAAGAAATAGCACCTTTTCTTCGGATAATATGCGAGAGATCCACTTCCCGTGAAGAGGTCCATAACGACTTGAAGTTAGCGCAAATTACTCCAATTCATAAGGGCGGCTACAAGGAGAACCCAGAAATTACAGGCCGATTTCCTTAACTTTGAGCATACACTCATTAGCAACATAATGCGATTTCTTGATAGTAATTTATTGTTAGATGGTTGTCAACACGGCTTCAGGAAAGGTAGGTCTTGTGATACTCAGCTCGGTCTTCTTGTGAATTGTATACTGAGAAGCGGAGAAAATAATACGCAGGTCGATGCGATCTTCTTAGATTTTAGGAAAGCCTTTGATAAGGTACCTCACATGAAGTTAATAACGAAATTAGAAACCTTAAGCGTTAATTCTAAAATTGATAGTTGGATCCGTGAATTTTTAAATCATAGCAAGCAGAAGGTGGAGGTGGAGGTTTTCTCTGGCATTCCACAAAGGAGTGCAATTGGTCTGTTATTATTTCTAATTTATATAAACGATATTAGCTCAGTAGTCAGAAGTAAAATTAAGGTTTTTGAGGACGACACCGTCATTTATAGAGAATTAAGCACTCCGGAAGGCTATTAGTATCTCCAAATGATCTAGAAGCTAATTATGCATAGTGTAAGGAATAGCAATTAGAGATAAACAAAAAAAAGCTGCATCATCAATTTCTGGAGAACCAAGAATATCTCGTTGGATGTTAATTATACATTGGACGGAGTAGAGATTCCAGTTATTGACTCGATTAAATATCTAGGAGTAACTATCCATAATCATCTCTCTAGAGACACCCACATTATTCGATTGATAAGTGCCGTTAACAAAAACCTGTCCTTTATAGGGAGAATAGTTCGAAATAGGTCCAAAAAAGTGAAAGAATTATGTTATTTATCCTTGGTTCGATCTCAGGTAGAACATGCTTCAGCTGTGCGGGATTCCTACGAAAAGGGACTCACTAACGAGATAGAAAAGGTTCAGCGCAGGGCAGCTAGATTTGTAAAGAGGAGTTGTGATAGTAAACAAAGCGTAATATCATTAATAGAAAATATGAAATGGACATAATTAGAGGAACGTAGGCTGCAGGCTAGATTTAAACTACTGGAAAAATTTATGTCGGAGGGACTAGCGAATGAGGTAGAAGGACTTATCAGAAGCCCGACTTATCTCGTAGGCAGGACAGTGAGGATAAGATTCGCGTGATTGACTGTAGAACGGAGCGTTATAAAGCATCGTTTTCCCTAGAACGATAAGAGATCATAATAGCAAAAGATAACGTAGGAAAATTATGAACTCTTGATGCATTGCACCCCCTGCCATCCACCAAAAAGGTGACTTTGAAGGGTATCATGTAGATGTAGATATACGGACACATATATTCCACATGACTCCCACTATTACATTGCACAATTTATCACCATTTCACTCCATGATACAGATACTCCTGCATGTCCCCCTTTCCAAAACAGATTTTCCTAAAGAACTTGAACACAAAATACATCGCAACACTTAATGGTTACGACAGTCATAGTAGAAAAAATATTACGAAAATATAAACACCAACTCCATGTCAAAAAACTCACAACACTCAAATAATAACACCAAATGTTCAAAATACGTAAAAATACCTTTTGCTCTCGGCGTCACCAATAAGCTCGGTGGAATTTTTGTAGAACACAATTTAAAACTGTACAAGACAACAACAATAAACTCGATGTGAAAATATAATTAGGAGCTTACGGTATAAAGTATGGAATTAAAAAATAAACTCCTGAACCGTAAAATTATCCCGAAAATCAATCACTCATCAATAAGAAGGAAATTTAAAAATTTGTTAAAAACAAAATTTAAAAAAAAATTTAAATTACTTATAGGGTTGAAGGATGAACGTCTGCAGGGACCTGTTTGTCTATAACTGGTTAAAGGAGAGGAGAGGAAAACTTGCACAATCACTGTGGAACTCGGAAGAAGCTAAATATGCATTTCAAAAGCTACGCTCTCATCTTCGGATGCTAAAATGGTATGATTGTTTTTTGTGTTATCTGGGGTATTTGAACTTTCTTGGCAGGAGTGGAGGGAGGGAAGGGAGTTGGTGGAATTCTTAACGGCCAGTGTGTAAAGGGGCAAGTGAGGGATAGGTCTGCGGTCGTTATTCATAACCTTGCCTCCGTATTTATTTATGAAAAGACTTTCGTAAGCGTCTACTTTCCAGTCCGCTTGTGTGGATTTTAAAAGGGTCCTGTTTTCGATTTTAATCGGGTAATTATATTCCTTTATATGTACTGCAATGCTGGACCTATTAAACCTATTATGTTTATAATGCACAACCAAGTTTCCAGCTTCCGTCTAGTTTGTCCTATATAGACTTTATCGCAGTCGGTGCAAGTGATTTTATGTGTACCGGATTTTTGTAGTGTCGGTATCTTGTCCTTTGGATTATGTAGTAAATTTGGAAGTTTATTTTCATTCACTATTACTGATTTTAGGTTTTGTTTTGCGAAGACATTCGATAAACAGTTTGTGATGCCGAAAACGAAGGAGATATTTAGGTACTTTGTTTTTTTTGGGAGGCGTGTTTTTGAGGGTACTGTGTTTTTAGGAAAAGGCTGCGCTTGTGTTTGTGTAAAACATTTTGTTTTATTTGAGGGTCGTAACCATTGATTTTAGTAACTATTCTTATGAAAAAGGTCGGCCAAGAGAAGAAAGATTAGAGATAGTGAACAGACCAAATAGGGGAGCAGAAGGTGATAGCAGGAAGGACAACGGTTGAGAAATACATTCGGAGGGCTATAGGATAACTAATGTCTGCAAAGTGATACAAAATACAAAGGAGGGACATGGCTTTGTTTTTAATTGCTGAGATATGGTTAGCGTAGTTCAATATACTGTCAGTTATTCCTCCGAGATCCTTCTGCAGTAAAATTCTCGTTAATGAATCCGAATTGACACAGTAGTTAAAATTGATTGGGTTTTTACGAAGAGAGATGGACATGACAGTGAATTTCTTCAGATTCAATCTAAGGTTCCAGACATCGCACCATTTTGAGACCCGATTAATTGATTCTTGGAAAGCCGTACAGTCGGAGTTGGTAGTTACTTGCTTAAAAATTTTGCAGTCATCAGCATAAAGTAATGTGTGGGCCTGGGAAGAATGAAGAGTGGCGGCCAAGTCATCAACAAAGAGATTAAACAAGTAGGGTTCGAGGACATTTCCCAGCGGGACGCTTGATATAACAGGTGACCAATTCGATGATATTCCAGACAATATACCCCGCTGATTACGATTATTTAGAAACATTTGATCTAGTTTGGAGTTGCGATAAGGAAAAGTTGCACAGGGCGGAAAGGGAGTGGTCATTTTTGATCTTAAGAGACAAAGAGGTAATAGAGGGCGACAGGCAATCCGAGAAATACTTGAGGAATAATTAGACCTGTGAGATCCCACAGCATTAGCATCTGCGTAATGCATTTCATCAGGAATCCTCGAGTGATTGCGGCGGCAATTTACAAAGCTCCAAAATTTTCTGGGAATGGTTGAAATAGAGTTAGCCATATTCTGCGTAAACTCAGCATAGTCGCGGCTGATTAAAAGTTTTGTATAGCGCTGTAAGTCAGTAAAAGATTTTCGGGACTCTGGGCTGGGGAAGGATTAATACCACGCACGATATTTATTACGAAGAGAATGGATTGTGTCCAACATGAACCAAGAGGGGAACTTCTTAGATTTAGGAGAGATCATAGGAACAAAGTCTTTCAATACTCCTTCAATAATGTCGAGGGGAGGAAACTAACAGCGGCGTCAGGGAGAAGAGAGTTCAGTATTCACCACGGGAGAGAGTTGAGGGAGCGGTTAACATCATCCTATCGTACCTTCGACCAGGAACGGAAGGGTCGAGGTTGGGAGGGAAGTTTGCCACGGGGCTTCTTGTTGCCTGGAATCCAGAGGACTGCATCTAGGGAGTCATGGTAGCTGTCGAAAATATTCCGGCCAGGCGTGATTGCATCTTTAGGAACGGACGACACAATGTAGTCCAGGGTTGCCATATCGCGGGTGGAGTGAAGATTATATTGCGACAGGCAGAGGGCAGATGTACAATGTTCAATTAAAAAGTCATCGTGCACATTTTTGGCAGTGCCACACGTAGAGATATCCCAAAGAATGGAAAGGTTGAAGTCGCCAAAAATCACGACAGAACCAATAAATAAAAACACTTAGAACGGACGATAAACAATTGTCCAAGACTGAGAGGTCACTGGAAGGGGGATGATAAAAACACCCAACAAATAATTTGTTTTTCGTAGAATGTTTACTAGCACCGATAGAAACTTCACTCCATACAATCTCACATTTAGATTCTAAATCTAAGCGGCGTTTAGCAGAAAACACGACTTAATCGCAAGAAGTACTCCGCCATCTCTAGTGGTGCGGTCTCTATGGAAGATTTGGTGCGATTTAGAAAAGAACAGTCCACAATCACCGACACTGGGTAAAAGCCACGTTTCCGTAAAGGCTATTAGGTCAAACTACGATAATTCACAAGCATTAGAGTCGCAAACCGAAAGTTTGTTTTTTAGACTTCTCACATTTTGGTAATAAGCACTTAAAGTAATGGGGCTGTTAGGGCCTGGGATAACACTGACGTCACTGGAGAGGAGAATCGCTAGTAAGAGGACGATTCCGGTAGGAGTCCGGGCGCTCGAAGACACCGGCGATGGTGTCCAGGAACGCCACATGCTGAGGAGAATGAGAAGATAAAAATTCTCCTACAGCACCAGAGCACCATAGGATTCCATCCACTGAGTGAATCATGGGACCCCACGGACCCAGAAGAAAAGTGAGCCAAAAAACTGTCTGAAAAACAAAGATGAATCACTAAATATGACGTTACGGTATAGTTCGGTTTGTTCGCCACTAGCGCTCTAATCACATAGTCCTAAAAACTGGCTCAATTTTTAACTATTGAGTTACCGGACTTTCCGTTAGGGGGAGTAGTCTTTGAGGGGGGGGAGGCACCATGCACCGAGGCCTACCTGACAGTTATTACTCATAGGTTTGTCTTTTCAGTTATGGTCTCGTATTGTTCTTGGAAAGAATGAGCCTCTGTTACAATCCGTCCTACAACCGATCTCACGTATATTATCGCCATGATCGTCTCTACCTATGTACGTTGGACCCTAAATTATTTCCACTACATTTTCTGCTACACATTCTGATCTGAATATCTTTCTAAAGGAACCTGAACCTTGAGCACTTTCTATGGACTTCCAGAGATCTCAATTTTAAGCCCTTCAATAATTGTGACACTTTCCATATGTTCTTACTTTCGTTTAACGAATGTGCCTGCTCTCCGCAGTTCTCTTTCTACCTTAATTATATGGCCCTTCTCAAATGGTTAACCTATACTAAAGGCATGTTCCACTTGCGGTCTAATTAGTGAAAAATAACATGCTTTGCGTACTTTCTCTGTACTATTCCGCACTATTCTTCCTATAAACGTCAGTTTCCTGATAGCTGCACCTATAACACGATGAATGTGAATATTCCACGAAAGGTAACGACAAATGGTAACTCTTAAATATTTTACATGTTCAGCTGCTTGAATATGCCTTGTAACGATTTCTTACTCGAAACATATTTCTCTATTTTTAGTTCTCCAGAAAGCTACTGCGGCTCATTTACTGTAATTAATTTCAGCTTTCCATTCCTTACACCACGCGGAAATGACTTTTAAATCTTCCTGCAGCGACTGATGATCATCTCGATCTTATATATGAGTATCATCTTCGAAAAGTCTAATTTTTAGTATCTACCCCCGAGAAATATCATTTACATAAATTAGGAATGGAAGAGGGCCCAGTACACTTTCATGAGGAGCACATGACGCGACTTGAACGGGGGACGTGCATTACATCAATGACCACCATCTGTTATCTATTTCTGAGGAAGTCTCTCACCCAATTCACAATTTTCGGGTTGATACCGTATTTTACGAGCTTCGCTATTAATTTCCGATGAGGGACCTTATCAAATGCCTTCCTAAAGTCAATAAAAATCGCATCGGCCTGAATAATTTTCTCTCCGCATCGCAATAAATCATTCACAAAAAGGCCGAGTTGCGTTTCACGTGATCTGTTTTTCCGGAATCCATGCTGGTATCCGTTAGGAGATGAACGACCATCTAAGTTACGCATTACAGAGCTAAATATAATATGCTCTAGTATATTTTATGATAACGATGTTAACGAAACCGGCCTATAATTATCAGGATTCTCTTTGTCGCCGCCTTTATGGATGGGGGTAACGTGCTCTAACTTCCAGCCTTTATGAACGACACCTTGCGCAAATGATTAATCGATTATTGTTTTCAAGCAATTACATAGGCCAATTCCTTTAGTACTCGCGCGGAGATTTTCCCCCACCCGGGAGATTTATTTTGTTTAATCGAGCGAAGTTGGTACCTTCTATCGATAGGACCAAATCCTACATCGATTATTAACCCTGATGCATATGAATAGGTTTATATTTACCGCTAATCGCAGTAAAAACTTTTTTGAAAATGCTCATTAAGCAAGTTAGCTTTCTCCTCAGTCTCATTAACTACGTTTTCTGTTTCGGTTCTCAGCGATGCCATAGTGGGACCTCTACCTTGGATTTTTCTGACACGACCAAAATGCATTTGGGTTCTCAATCAAATTGTCGTGTAAGACATTGTTTCTCTATTCATTAAATGCACTATGCATCACTGCTCTAGGTCTTGTGCGTGCCCCTTGTATAGCTGCTTTATTGTTGTCCTCTGTTTAACCGTGGCCGTCGAAGATGTATTAATTACGCAGGAATGAATTTTTCTTTGGCATCTAAAGAGCATACCTAATGTATTAGATGTACCATCTAGTTTCCGCCTTATCATTCTTCAGTTTACTTGGAACAAATTTATCTGTACACTCTCGCATCATATCTTTGAATGTACAATAAGATTCTTCCGCGCCTGTACTATCAGTCGCCACGTGGAAATTAATATATTCATTATGCAGAAAATATCTAAAACTTGGAAAATCGACTTTGACGAACAAATAAAGCTTCCTTTTTGGCTTTATCTGTTTCTTAATTTTTTAATTTAAACTCAGCGTACACTGCCTTATGATAGTTTAACCCCTCAACTATAGACATAATTCATTCTTGGAACTAAAGAAACTTGACCATCAAGGAACAACATGTTATGTCAATGCTGTGGTGATCCCTGCCTGCCAGTGGGGATTTTGCCACCTGTCAAGGGTGCAGTGGAGATATTCACTACAATTGTGCAGGATTAAGGGAGGGGACTTACAAAAGTATGTCAAGGCAGAAAAAAGAAAACTGGAGGTGTGTGACTTGCAGGACCAACAAACGTTTAGAGGACTCAGCATCACCCTTAGTTGGAGCAAAGAAAGAAGGAACAAGCAGATTACGTAAGGGACTTCCGGTTCCAAAAGAAGGAGGAACCCAGATGGCTGTTGAGACCGGGTTAAAAAAGACAGAGGATATTAAGTTATAAAAAAAAAATAAGTCTAAGTTTTCTCTGTGAGAAGTACGATACTATAAATAAATTAGACAAATATGGAGGAAGTCAAAGAATTAACAAAAACTGTTGGCTCCCTCCAAAATGAACTAAGAATTAAAGATAATGTGATATCAAACATGCAAAACAAAATCAATATACTAGAGCAAAAAAATATTAATAAGTCAATAGAAATGACAGGTACTTAAGCTCAGAAAAGGAGATTAATGATACATCCTCCGTCCGATATATTTGGAGAATTATCCGTTCGAAGGTGTAAATAGTTTTTCCGAACTATTGAATTTTGGGGGCCAGGTTGAATATAGGATAGAGCGATGCAAGCTCTATAGGCCTCCTGATAAAAGCAACGAATTCATTAATGCAGAATTTGGATATCAGGGTTCAGTGGGGGATAGCAGCCGACCTTCGGGTGACGTAAGATTAGCTCAGTTTCGATCAGCAGGTGAAAGGCAAAGAGCCAGACGTTGTTTCAATTGCAATAGGCAGGGGCATATTAGGCGAGCCTGTCCCAATAGACCAAATACTTTAAACTAGTACAGCCCGGAGAAAAGGGAGGCAGGCTCCGCGGCAATAGAAAATTAGCCTCCGAAAAAAGGAATTTAGCCACAAAGACAAGGTATTCCGTGGCGGGAAACGTATCTGTCGTAGAGGCAATAATAGGGGATAAAATGTTAGAAGCTTTGATTGACTCTGGATCAGCAGGCAGTCTAATCTCAGGAGAGTTGTTTAAAGAACTGCTAGGGAAAGGTTTGGTTAAAGGACAAAAGACAGATCATTTTGTTTGCTATACGGCCTCTCGGGAACCGTTGGATATTTTCTTGTCAGCAAGGATTAAAGTTAAACTAGGGTATTTTACATGGACATACTGGTTTTGGGTATGTGACAACTTGTCAAGGAGAATTATCTTAGGGGCAGACTTCATGGCGAACACAGGTCTTGTGTTGAATATCGCAGATAACTGTTGTTATTTTAAGTTTAATCGCAACCAGCATTTTGAATCAGAGTGCGTAGCAAATGTGGGGGCGGATGACGAGGTTGTTAGAGAAAAGGGGTATGATTTAGCACATTTGAGTTCCAAACAACGGGAAGAAATTATCCAAATTATTGAGTGTTTTCCCGACGTGCTGAACGAGCGTTTAGGGTTAATTGATCTTATCGAGTACAATATTCGCCTTATAGATAAGACACCCGTAAAAAGTCATCCATATCATTTGAGCTCTCCAAAACTGTCCGAGCTGCGCAAACAAATAGATGAGTTAATAAAAAAGGGCGTGATTGAAACGTCAATTTCACCATATTTGTCACCCTGTTTTTTAGTTCCCAAGAGTAATGGGACGACACGGATGGTAGTAGATTATCGGAAGTTGAATTCGAAAATAGAAATAGAATCGATTCCCATTCCGGACATTCATTCAGTGTTCAACTGGTTTGTTCAGGCCAAGTATTTTACCACCATTGATTTGAATGCGGCATATTACCAAATTCCCCTCTCCAAATCTTGCAGACCCATTACGGCCTTTTGCACTGGGTGGAATCTCTATCAGTTTAAAAGAGTGCCCTTGGGACTTGCCACCGGTGCACAAGTACTGACGCGATTGCTTGATCATATATTTCACGATATTAAGTTCGTATACGTATTTAATTACATTGACGATGTGGTAATTTTCTCGAATAATTTCGTTGACCATGTAAAACATATTCGAGAAGTTTTAAATCGTCTTAGGGCAGCAGGTTTAACTGTCAATCCGCAAAAGGTAAATTTCGGAGTGAGTGAGATTTCTTTTCTTGGGCACCTAGTATCGGCACAAGGAGTTAAAATTGACCCCGAAAGAACGAAGGCCATTAGATAGTTTAAAGAACCGAAAGATGCAAAGGGGATAGCGCGTTTTGTGGGAATGATAAATTATTTTGGGAAGTTTATTCCTAATCTGGCGGAGAAGACAGCCCCTTTGAATGCACTACGGGGAAAGAAGGTCCAGTTCATTTGGGGAAAAGAACAGGAGGAGGCATTTCAGAACTTGAAGGAGTGCATTATAAACCCTCCGGTATTACGTATGGCGGACTTCTCGAAAGAGTTCATTTTACAAACGGATGCAAGTTCAGTTGCCGTTGGAGCGGTATTGTGCCAAGAGGTAGACGGCCTCCGGCAACCAGTAGCATACGCAAGTCGTTCTCTTTCGACCGCGGAAAAGAAATATAGCGCATATAAGGTAGAATGCCTAGCAATAGTATTCGCTGTTCAAAAATTCCGTAACTATATAGAGCATGCGGAATTCCTTTTAGAAACTGATAATCAAGCGTTATCCTGGATGCTGGCACATCCTAGACAATTAGGAAAAATTGGGAGATGGGTAATTCAAATTTCGTCATTGAAATTCAGAGTTCAGCATATTAAAGGAACTCAAAATATGGTAGCGGACACGTTGTCCCGCATGTATGGGGAAGGAAAAGAAGGAAGGCCGAATGAATACACCGCGGAAGTCATGAGTACTGATTTCCCTCTCGCTTTCCAGGAAATAGCGGTACACCAAGGTACGGACCCCGAATTGGCCCCTCTCATGGCCAAGCTGAGCGCTGGGGAGACAGTGTCGGGATATGTATTGTCAAAGGGAACCCTATGCTACAAAGGCAAAGGAAAAGTCAAACTCGTGGTGCCCCAAGCTTTGAGGTCTGTACTTTTCGCTTATTACCATGAATCCTGCTTCGGGGGTTACTTAGGAATATATAAAACAATACAGAAAATACGGGAGAAATACGTATGGAAAGGAATGGATAGGGAGATAGCGGAGAGAGTGAAACAATGTAAAACGTAAGCCAGCACAGAAAAGTAATTTCGGGGCATTGAGTTCCTCGGTAGCGGATAAGCCAATGCAGGATATTTTCCTGGATTTCGTTGGAAAGCTTCCGCGTAGCAAAAGGGGAAATACGATGATACTAGTCGGCGTGGATGCCTTTGCTGGATAATTCCTCTCCGCGAGGCTACTGCACAGTCTTTAATAAGAGCGGTACACGAGAACATAATTCGGAATTTCGGACCTCCTAAACGTTTTATCTCAGATAACGGAAGGCAGTTCACGTCGGAGGCGTTTAAGAGGATGTGTTTTTCTTATGGAATTGAGCACATCACGACCACCCCGTATTACCCGCAACCGTCGCTGGCCGAACGTTTCAACCGGAATTTAAAATCGGCACTTATCGGTTTCCATTCAGAATCGCAGACGGAATGGGACGAAAACCTTATCTGGCTTCAACTTGCTTTAACACTGCGAAGCACGAGACTCATCGAGGAATTCCATTTGAATTGATGTTTGGGTTTAAGCCTAATTGTCCTATCTCTCTTAGGTGGCACATAGACGAACTATTGCCAAGCCAAGCGGGCCATGTAGGCATGTCAAAAAGGTGGAGAGAGGCTAAGAAGAACCTTACAATAGCACATGCGAGATCAGAGAGGCGCTACAACCAAGGCAGGGTGGAGAA